>AWOL01S0007323.1:60147-116288 GCA_000715115.1 Nicotiana otophora | reverse complement strand
TACAAACCGAGCTTTCTTGATTCAGCTCTTTAGTGATATTAAAACCTCCAACTATTCTTACAACTTCGATCTACATCAACATAATTTGATTGGACCAATATTAGCAAAATTTCCAGGTTTTAGGTCATTTAGGCATGTTATCAAATACCTAGTAGGCATGAATCTCTACATATATTAACCATAGAATTAGTTCATCCAACTACTACCATTTATCAATAATTTATCCCACCTTAATTCTTAAAAAATTCATAACTTCCAACGTCACATACATGACCATCCATCCACACCCAACCAACAAAATTCCATCAAATAATCACCTTTCAATCTCTACAATGGTTATATATTTAAATTGGGAACATATGGCTTCCAATCACCATACCATAAGTTCTAATACTTAATTCATACTCATATTCCCATAATATGTCCATACATGTAAGTCTAAGGGTGTAAGATTACCTTTTGGAAGAAATCTTGCAAAACCCTTCTTTGAGTTCTTGAAGAAATTTCTTGAAGATCTAAGTATTTTTATGTGTATATTTCATCAATACTAGTGTAGAAATGATAAAATTTCACATCAAGATAATGGAGATTGCTTACCTTGAAGAAGAGGGGAGTTGGTGGTCTTGAGAGAGTGGAGAAGACCTCCAAAATTCGTCCAAATGAAATGGGGAAAATGAGCCCCGAATTGGCTTAAAAAGAACTGGAGCTGACCCGCGCCCGGTCTGGCGAAGTGACCCTCACTTTGCTGTCCGCCAAAATAACTAGGTGATCTAACTTTGGTAATTTAATCATAACCTTTAGTAGAAATGTCCAAATGACGAAAGGCTTGATGCGTTAGAAACTAGAATCAAAGGGCTACACTCTAGGTGCAAAATTCATGGAAAGTATCTCCACATTATGAGAGTTATACCCGTCCAAATGTAGGTGTTATGCAAATTAAGATACCTTTTCCACTTAATATCTTCAACTTTCGCTAATTAGTGTTGAAACCTTCTAGACCTATCCAGATGCAAATCCAGGCATACGCCCAAGTTTAAAATCACCATCTGGTCCTAACGGAACCAACAAAATTCTGATCCGAGGTCGAATAGTAAAAAGTCAAATTTGGTCAACTCATTCAACTTAAGGCTTCCAACATGGAATTTATTCTTCCGAACTAATCCCGAAACACTTGAATATCAAAACCGATGATTCACACACGTCATAATACATCATATGAAGCTATTCAAGATTTCAAATAGTTGGAAGGAGCGTAAATATTCAAAATGACAAGTCGGGTCGTTACAGAACCTCCGTCATTTTGTTGTGGAAACGGATATATCAAATTGGCTAGCACTGAAGCTCCCGCGGAACTACATGACTGACACAGAAGAAGCTACAGAATTTCGCAAAAATATGCAAGCATTTAACAGTATTTTTGCATTTACATCTTTCGGTGTTACGCTGAATAAGGAATTGGCGTCCTCAAGAAAAGGAGTGTACACTTTTAAGGCACAAGATCAAGTATATCACGATCTACCATCATTGGTACCGCGGGATAATAACCCTTGTTACTTTCAACTATACTTCTTTGATACAGATAATGAGTTGGGCAATAGGATATAAAAAATCAAAGAAGGCAACCTGTCGGACACACTCGTGAGAAAAATAAGGCAGACAATGGATGGAAATTCATATGCACAATTCTTTCGCCAGCTAAAAGACTATACCACATTTCAAATTTTGCAACTTCGAATTGCTTCAAATGCCTATCTAGATCAACGAGTGTATAACACACCCTCGGTAGATCAAGTTGCAGCAATTTGGATAGATGGAAACAATCCAAATATATCCTTCGACTGGGAGATCATTGTCCATGAACATTCTGGGAACAAACATCGCGTCAAGAACTATTATAGTTGTTATGATCCACTGCAATATCCGTTGTTGTTTCCAAGAGGAGAAGGTGGGTGGCAACAAGGAATAAGAAAACAAACAAAACCATAACATTACACAACAAAAGGCTCTGCCATAACACTGAGCAATAATATTCCAACATTTATATCAGCAAATTCAATATTCGCCTACGAAGATCAAGGTAACACACCTCAATTACAAATATACTATAATTATATATGATTACATATAACATACTTATTATAATTTGTAGATGTGCACCGCTAAACAAAAGGCGTTATTTCTTGCAGAGAATATTACTGCTACAAGTTACAAGTGCAAGAATCAGAAAGGTCCATATTACTACATTGTGGAAGATTATTGCAGCAATTTGTGGTTGACATGTACATAAAATTAGAAACAACAAGGCTTGAATATTTCAGAAAAGAACAATCCAATTTTATAAGAGAGGTTTATCAAGGTATAGTTGATAGTATTATTTCCGGAGAATCTAGAGGAGATAAAATTGGTCAAAGAGTAATACTTCCAACTTCTTTTATTGGAGGTCCACGAGATATGCGAAGGCGGTATATGGACGCAATGGCTTTGGTTCAGCATTTTGGAAGACATGATCTATTCATAACAATGACATGTAATCCTGATTGGGTAGAGATCCAACAAGAATTGGTCAAAGGCCAAACTCCTCAAGATAGACCAAACTTGGTGACTAGAGTATTAAGAGCAAAACTGCAGGACCTAAAAGACCAAATTTTCAAAAAAAAAAATGGAATTGTTGCAGCTCATGTCTTCGTAGTGGAATTCAAAAAAATAGGGCTACCTCATATACACCTTTTGCTCATACTGAAAGAAGGCCACAAGATAAAAATAGCATATCAGTACGATAAGTTTATAACTGCAGACATTCCAGACAAATCTAAATATTTGCTCTTGCATGAATTAGTAGTCAAGCATATGATGCATTGTCCATGTGGACAACATCGTCCAACGAATTCATGTATGCAATATGGCCAATGCAAGTATCACTATCCTCGCTCTTTCATCAACAAATCAATGCAAGCAAAGGATGGGTATCTTATTTACAAAAGAAGAAATGATGGAAGGTTTGAGATCGTTCGCAGAATGAAAATGAATAACCAATGGGTTATGCCCTATAATGCTTATTTGCTTACAAGATACAATTGTCACATTAATGTCGAGGTCTGCTCAGGCGTAAAAGCAATAAAGTACCTTTACAAGTATATATATATAAAGGCCATGATAGGTGTGTTATTTATATTGAGTCTGGTGATGGAGAAACAATAATTGATGAGATCCAAAGTTTTCAAGATGCGAGGTGGGTTTCACCACCAGAAGAACTATGGAGAATTTATGAATTCCATATAAGTGAAATGCAACCTCCCGTTATTAACCTTCAACTACATCTCCCTGATAAACATTCAGGTAAATAAATGTTAAAGTCACAATCTTAAAATTGCTGCATATTTTGATGTAAAATTATAAATATGAAAATTTTAACTTTAGATCAACTCTTAGTATTTTATTGGAAGAACCGTAATTTGCAAAGTATCATCGAGTGGGACAACAACAGTCAAACCATGCTTACCGAGTATTTCAAGACGTACTCCATCGACACTAAAGCACGAACATACATTTATAGAGAATTCCCTCAACATTATGTTTGGAATCCTCAAGGTAAGCTTTGGAAAAAAAGAAAAATAAGATTTGTAATTGGTCGAGTTACAACAGGTAAGGCATACAGTATTAATTTTTAAATATATACGCAACTCTTACATTTATTAATTTTATTAACATATACTAAATATTGCAGCTAATCCTAGGGAGGGAGAAAGGTATTATGAACGGTTATTACTAAACCATGTTAGAGGACCATTTTCATTCAAGGACTTACTCAAGGTCAATTGAAGACAGTGTGACACCTTTAAAGAAGCAGCCAAAGAAAGAGGGTTGTTAGAATCAGATGACAACATATCAGAATGTTTGCGTGAAACTGCCTTTTTCAAAATGCCATCAGCTCTCCGAAGTTTGTTCGCAATAATTCTGGTACACTGTAACCCCACAAACATTAGGAAACCCTGGGATACGTATTTCGAGGATATGTCTGAAGATTTTTGTAGGATACATGAAAACTCACCCACAACTTAGATGCAATGTACTCTTAATAGTATTAACTATTATTTAGAGAGTATGGGTAAGAGCATCAACAAATATGATCTACCCTACATTGATCACCAATCGCCTGAAGTTGTCCCATCGGAATGCAGAGATATTGTTGAAGAAATATCTGTGCCAATGCCTACAAAAAATTTAGAGGCACAATTAAAATTAAATCCAGAACAAGAGTAAGCTTTCAAAACCATTTTGCATTCGATCGATTGTGGAAGGAATAGATTATTCTTTGTTGATGAACCTGGGGGAACTAGAAAAACATACATATATCGAGCATTACTGGTAAATGTTAGATCAAGAGGTATGATATACTTAGCAACAACAACCAGTGGCGTAGCAGCTTCAATTTTACCAGGAGGTCGTAGACATTCTTCTCCAAACAAATGAATCGACCATGACAAACATGTCCTAACAAAGTGGTGCAGCCAAATTGATTCGAAAAGTAAAATTAATAATATGGGATGAAGCGCCCATGGCCAAGAGTCAAACAATAGAAACAGTCGACAGGAGCTTTAGAGATATAATGGACATCGATAAACCTTTTGGTGGAAAAGTCATGATTTTAGGAGGAGATTTTCGTCAGGTATTACCAGTTGTTCCAAAATCTACAAGAGTAGAAATAGTCAATGCAAGCTTGGTAAAATCATATCTCTGGCCTTTGATGGAAAAAATCAAATTTATCAGAAATATGAGAGCAATAACTGATCCAACATTTAGTGAGTTCTTACTTCGTGTTGGCAATGGAGAAGAACATATAATAAAAGATAATTTGATCCTTCTTCCAGAACATTTGATTGTCAAGTATAATAATGATGGTATTGCTGAAAAATGTTTAACAAATGAAATATACCCATCACTACAAGAGAACGCTAACTCTGCAAAATATGTAACGGAGAGGGCTATCCTAGCAAGCAGAAATGAGCATGTTGATAAGCTAAATGAGAGGTTGATAGCTATGTTCCCAGGTGAATGCAAAACATTTATTAGTTTTGACTCTGCAGAAGATGACACCAATAATTATTACCAGGAAGAATATCTAAATACTTTAACACCCAATGGTCTCCTCCCGCATAGGTATTTTATCATATACATCGTGATTTATAAATATATTTTGTTCCTCCACTATTTCTCTTTAATTTACCTTAACCATACACACCTGGAAGATGCAATAAAAAATGACTTTCCTTTTAAACTTTAATTTAGTATGCAGGTTAGTGTTGAAGAAGAACGCACCCATCATGCTACTCAGGAACCTAGACCCTTCAAATGGCTTATGTAACGGAACAAGAATGATATGTAGAGGCTTCGACAACAAAATTTTATATGCAGAAATTATGATCGGCCATTGTGCAACAAAACATGTGTTTATTTCATGCATTCAGCTTTCACCCCCTGAAAATGAAAGATATCCTTTCAAGTTCATTCGCAAGCAATTTTCAGTACGTCTTTGCTTTGCCACGACAATAAATAAAGCACAAGGATAAACCATTCCCAATGTTGGCTTGTATTTTCCCCAATATATTTTTTCGCATGGACAACTATATGTTGCACTTCAAGAGGGATATCAATGTTCACAACAAAAGTTCTCGTCATGACAGAGCAACCGACACGTCGAAGTGGAACATATACTAAGAACATCGTCTACAAGGAAGTGTTAGGTACAGTAGAGGCATATAACATATTTGCAATGAATAACACAAGTAATTAGATTATTATATATACTGCATAACTAACTAAATTGGCTGATTTTACTTTTCAGGTTCAGACAACATATAATCATTGAAGTCCGATAATGAACTCATACAAATAGAAAAATCATTTTTCAATTGAGCTTGTAATTTTTTTTCTTACATTTAATACTATTCATTACATACATGTTTTAATATTATTACTAACCTTTTAAAACATCTATACTTGTACCCGTGGGACACACGTGCCAAACAAAATGTCTTCTTTTTTATTTTCTGTGCAATAATTTGGTTGAAAGAAGAGCATACCCTTTTACTGATGTATATAGACAGCAACACATGTTGAAAATAATGATTTTAATGGTTGAAACATGTCTGTCAGTAGTAAAAGATTCTTGTTTTGTATCGACTAGCTATGAATACAATTAGAGGGTGAAGACGGGGCAAAACAAACAACAATCAAAAGGTGGCTAACTTTGTAGCAAATGTAACGTACGACACAGAGACTTTGCTGTAATATGTTGGTGATGAAGTGTTGGTAAGATACTCATAATTAAGTACCTGGATATCCAATTAAACAACGTATTTGATGTTAATGGAATCTGCTATGGTCCTCACTGCTTATAAGAATGTATTTGAATACATATTATCTAACTTTTATCTTAATTTGTTCGTCATAATTGATAATTGGATATTGCAAGCTCATCATACTATACAAAGGGGGTTTGGTTAGATATGCATATGCATGATTTGTCAAACATTCTGTTGCAGCAATTTACGCTTTATCTTTATCACCTGCACGACTTTCTTTCCCCTATTTTTCTCTTTGTAATTTTTTCCCAAAGTTACCTTTTTTGTTCCCTTAACCGAGTATTTAATCGCACTACTATCTATTATTCATTTATTATTATCTATCTTATTGCTATTACCTCTGTTTTGCTGGAACTATCCTACTTCCTCAGTAGCCAAAAAATTAATTTAAAATTCCTTTGTAACACCTCATCCTATTTTGAAATAAAGAGGTTTGATGTTGGTTTCAAATGTTCAAGTTTTCAGTTTCTAAAATAGTGAATACTTTTGTATCTCCTTTCAGTTAGAAATTTGTTCAATTGCCCTTGGGAGAATGAGACTATCAACCTTGAACAAAAACAGTGTTATGTACTTATATTGTATATGACATGTTTTAATCATATAGAATAGAGCGCTCTCATGAAAAAAATAGCTAATAATTAGTTGTTTGGGGAGTGGAGATTTTCTGTTCAAATCCGGCGGATTTTCTGTTAATAAGATGAGCAAAGAGGAATATGCAATAGAAAGCTAACTCTATATGATATTTTGCAGCAGGGAGGATTATTCGAAATGTTGGTGCTGCACGGCGTCTCAAAGGGAAACAATGCAATATTTATTCCTTCAAACTCCAGCAGCTTCTGAGATATGACACTACTTCATAACAGCTTGTGCTTTCAACGTGAGAGGAAATATATCACGACATCCTTTCTTGCTTTGGCGGAAAAATAGGACATTATCTTTAGACAGTATCAATAATACACAAAATAAAATTGACGTTCGATTGTTCTTTATATATGTAAAATGCCTGAGATACTGTTATAAACAATGTAGTCAACACATTATGATACTCTACCTTAACTTCTAAAGAAAATATTATTCACATGATTTTATAATTTTTGTACTTATTGGCATTGGGTACACGCGCACGCGTGCCTAAGGACTAGTTAAATTACTAGGAGGACGAACACTTGAATGCACAAAACTTTGGTCAAGAATTTCACTTGTTTAGCTTATTTCTTCGGGTGTTTTCCCGGGGTGGTTCGGGCTCAACTCTGTTGGGTGCACGACTTTGGTTTTGCAGCTACGCTATCGCCGCATGCTGAGCATGCAATATTTCGAAGATCAATCGTAGACTGACCTCGTCGCCTTCGCCTTCGGGTGCTCTTTGAGCTGTTGGTCGGGCTCCTCTGCGAACGCTGTTTTTGGGGTCGGTAGAAAGGTTGGCGTCGATAGCCACATGTGAGTTAGCATCGACTGGGTCTACGGCTGGGGCCCCGTTGGGATCAGCAGGGGGCAACTCATTACTAGGCACCAGATTGTTGTTTTCGCCATGATGGCCAGACCCATCCTCAACGTTCAAGTTAGCGGACCGAGAATTTGACATTTTTAAGCTGACCTAAAATTGAGACTTTAAAGTACAAGTATAAAATAGAGTGGGTTATGCAAATTTATATCGAACCACCACTATTATCCTTAGTCCCACGGTGGGCGCCAAACGGTTTACCCTTAAAATGGATAACAATTAAATTTATGCGTGGTTTTAAGGATATGTGGATTGATTCAATACAAGTAATTGAGGATGTTAGATAAATGAATGAAAAATAAAATGAATAATCAAACCAGTTGTAATGCTATGGCCCAACTGGAAATTGGGTTGGACAATAGTTTTACCCGCGATCGGACCCTCGGTTCGGAGCCAATAGAGAATAAACAACGAATATTAAATTAACAATTTTGCTATAGCTAGAGAGCAGTAAAAATGAAATTGTATTGCTTTGATATTCGTGTTACAATGTGTCCATTCAATAAAGACTACCCCCTTTATATAGTAGGAGAGTTTCACCCCTAGTATAATTCTAAGAAAGGTAAAAAATCTTCTTTTTTGTTAATCACTGATTCGCTATCGATACAGGCCGAGATCTACGCCGTGATATCCGATGGGGTGCAGATATCGCGGCCCTCTATTGGTCGTGGGTAACCATTATCATGTCTTCCGAGGTCTCGGAGCTCGTTTTGGGATCGAAAAAGTAATATTTTATCAAGCCCGATGGCGACCACTCCGTTCGAACCTTAGCACGAGGCGTTCCGGCTTTGATTCCGACCCCGTATACGTGCCTTTGCTTCGTTTCACCCCGTATAGATTACCCTCAATTTTACCCGTATACAGGCAGTCCCCTCGCTTTTCAGAGAGTAGGTTTGCCGAAATGATGAGAAACAATAGATGTTCCCCAGTTCCTTCCTTCGTACGTTACAACCGAAACGACAAAGAAGCCAAAACGTCCCACCAGTCGTGTCATTATGATTTTGGATATGTGTCAACTATCGGCCGGTCGCTTCCAAATGCAAAACGTCGCATACTACCCATATAAAAGTTTCTACCCTTTGCTCTTTTTCCACTTTCCAATCTAATCTTCCACCTTCAAATTTTCTAGTTGTTACCAACTCTTTCAAACCTTCATATCTTCATCTTTGATCTTCAAATCTTCATATTTGTTCTTAGGTTTTTACCCAGATCTTTATCCTACCTTCAAGTCTTTAAACTTTTCTCTTCAGCCTTCAAACTTGTTCCTTCAAACCTTTATACTTTTTCTTTAAGTTCTCAAACTTTCTCAGATGGTAATGGCTAAAACTTCCAAATTAGTTCCTCAACAAGTTGCCTCTTCGTCTTCTCACCCGGCCACAGGTACCGAGGCGGCCGCTCCTGAAGTGGTTATTCTCGAGACGGTTGCTCCTGAAGCGGTTGCTCTCGAGGTAGTTGTCATCGAATCGGCCCCAGAGCCCCCCATGAAGAGCTTTACTCCCTGGGGCTACTCGACCTTAGACGACTTTAAAGTCGAGAAGGCCTCGTTCAAACAAGACCTAGGTGAAGGGGCATCGAGGTATATATGCTCTATCACCGAATATACGTTTCCCATTGTCCAAGAGGACTGTAACTAGGGAGGTAAGGATGTGGTAGTCCTTGGGCTTGAGGACGACATCACCACTCACGTGAAGGGGTATTTAAGTGTTTATACTTTTCACTTCACACTGGGCCCGGTAGATCCAGTTGTTTTGGACTTTTTCAAAAGATACGTTGTGTGCCTTAGGCAAATTCACTCGTCTCTTTGGAGGATCGTGATCCTCCTCTGTTACTTTGTGAATAAAACCGAGTCCTGTCAGTTCACCCTCGACCACCTGCTCCGCCAATACATTCCCAGAATTTTTCGAGGGAGACTAATCAACCTCACTCGCCGGGCTACCAAGGCCCCCTTGTCGAGCATCGATAAGGATCGAGAATGAGGCTGGCGGGGATGCTTCGATTGATTGAAGTCCAAAGATTTAATCCTTCCCGAGTTTCTGCCATTCCCCGGGAAGTGGAATGCATCTCGTAAGTGTACTTTTTCCTTAAGTGTCAAGTTTTCTTTATTCCCCTTCTCACTATCAGTATTCGTGACCGTGCAGCTGTTGCTCGGGTTTCCAATGCGGTCTCTCCCAGCTCAAGGAGAGTATCGAAGGAATCTGCAAGCAGATATTGTATTTTGAGCACTCGTTGCACAAGCTTTTGAAGGGACGATGGGAGGCCCGTTCACATGGTAAGGCTCTTCTTAGAATAGTTAATTTTATGTCCCGAATATACATAACATTGATCCTTTCTCTTTCCTTCGCATGTTTTCCTAAGACCACAGAACTTAGGCCACTGAAAGGGGGCAAGGATGTGTCCCTATCCGTTGATCCCTTTGTTACAGAACAGCCCGAGGCTGCCGCGGAGGAAAAGAAGAAAACGAAAAGAAAATCCTCGGGTTCGGAGGGGTCCGAGGTGAAGATAAAAAAATTGGTTAGCCACTCGGACCCCGCAAGCCCAAGAAAAATACCGGGTACCGGATTCCGATTTGATTTACTGGCTTAGGGATGAGCCCGAAGAAGATGATATCCTTGTTGCCCAGGGATCGACCCTTGCCGAGGAGCAGGCGAAAGTCGGGGGGAAGAGTCATGAGGCTGACCTTCCTCCGATTCGAGAGGTCGAGATGGAGACGGGGGTTGAGATCTCCCGAGAAGTTGCTTCTATACCGAAAGAGGTGACAGATGTGATAGACATCATGGAGATGCCATCCTACACCAAATCCATGCTTGAAGAGGCCCAAGCGGCAAAGAAAATCAAGTGAAGGGGCACAAGGTATAGAAAACCCTCTCCACTCTTTTTTTGAAGGCATGGATACGTCTACATTGGAACATTTTTCGGGCTGGGCCACCTGGAGATACCGAAGAAGGAAGTGCCTTCAGGAGCTGACGAGCCATGCACGAGCCCAAGATTGGTGAAGTAGTTCCCTGCGCCGAGCGCGGACCCCGAGCGCAAAAGGACAGTCATTATCACAGTCCCGAAGGATGCCCGGGTCCTATCCGCTCCGGTAGGCATAGCCAGATACCTCCGATACCTGGTAACCGAGAAGGACCAGTCAAAGATGAACAAGGTGGGCATGTCGATTCTCTTCAATGAGTCACAACAGGCATTGAACCGGGTAAGGTTCTAAAACCTTCAAACTCCCCTTATGATCCACTTAAAGTTTCCCTTTGATGTTTCTTACTTAGTTCCCAGGATTCAGTGCTTCACTATGAGTACTTCCTTCGATATCGCTTGGAAATCAGCCAGCTCGAGTTCAACCTCAAGGAGAAGGCCCGAAAAAAGGATATGTTCAAGCTCCTTAGTGAGCAACAGGAAGGGGCCATCAAGGGTCTTCAGGCCGAGCTGGACAGGGCTCAGAAGGAGGCTTCTGTCTTGAGGTGGGATCATGCGGACCTGATTGAAAAGGTAAATATCTTCTTAAAACTGAGGAGCTAGTCGTGGTGACTAACAACACAACCTCGCAGCTCCAACATAAGATCGACCTGATTGACTAACTCCGAGCCGAGATGAATGAGGTCCAGGCCATGTCCGATGGGTGGAAAAGCAAAATGGACCTTCTGGCTACAGAAAAGGAAACCGCTAAGGCGAAGCTGACATCAGTAGAGGTCCAACTCTGAGTGGCGATGGAGAAAGCTGACAAGTTGTCTCAGCTGAATGATGATCTCCGAGCATAACTGAGCTTGGCTATCACAGAGAGGGACGCCCTCGGTAGAGAATACGAGGTAGTGAAGTCTAGGTTGGCTACGACCTCCGCTGATGCCGATGAAATGGTGGCCCACTACAAGGCCGATGTGGAGGCAGCTGAAGTCCGCCTGAAGGCAAAGGCCGAATATATGAAGCGGCTATCCCGCAGAGAGACCCTCGAGGAGATTCACGCCCGAGGTTTTGACCTATCGACTGAGATCGAAGAACCCAAAAAATCTAAAGCCGAGGCGAAGAAGCTTTATGAGCCCGAAAATGCCAAAGGCTTCGAGGGTTCCGAGGGTTCGCACGAATCTGAAGGCTCCGATGGTTCTAGCGAAGAGTCGGGCATTGGTGAAGATCGGGCGTAGATGCCTTAGTACTTTTTTGGTTTTCGTCTTATGTACATTTTTGTTTATTTTGAGACCATTTTTTGTTGGGCCTTTGTAAGTATATTCTGGAATATATAAAATTTTTCCTTTATGGCAATTCTGAGTCTTTACTTTTTTAGCATCTTTTAATAATTTCTATGTTTGCAATATTCCTAATGTTTTAGCATAGAATCCAATGTAGTTATAGGGCGTTCATTTTTTTAGAAGTTTGAACGGAGCCTGACTTTTATGCAACCTTGTTTGCTCGATGGATTAAAAACTCGATGCGATCGGAAGTTTTTTCAAGATGTTTAAGTGATTTTAGATGGTGCTTTTGCCGAGGGTAACCTTTTAGCAGGTTTTGAATTTTTATAAAGGCCTTTATTTTGATTACGGGCTTCAGACGTCTCCGACCAATTTTTTGAGCGGGCGTAGCCTTTTGTTTTTGGGCACCGTGCAATAGGTTTGGTGCTCACGGGATCTAATAGCCCGGTTCATCCGAACTTTCTTCGCATGATAGTCCCCGAGTAGAGGTAGCCCTTGGGCTCAATAGTCCCCGTGTAGGGGTAGCCCTTGGGTTCGATAGTCCCCGAGTAGGTGTAGCCCTTGGGTTCGATAGTCCCCGAGTAAGGGTAGCCCTTGGGATCTTAGGATCCGGGGTTTTAAGAGGAAAGAAAATGTTTAATAGCAAAGCGAAACTTTCTTTCATTTCAATGTGTAAAGTACATGATAAATATTTGTATCATGGCTAAGGTGGGCTACGTGGGCACAGTTCTTACGACCGTTTGGCCCTTACAATATATCCTAACCACCGAGCCTTAGCTACTCAAGTACAAAGTGTCCTCCCTTCCATACTAAGAACCTTAACACGGGGATGATGGCCCCCAGTATTCGAGGTCGAGCTTGAGAAGGCTCGGATACTGTTGATGCGAAATGAACGCCCATTGCCTCTGATTTAAGACCATCCTTAGAATCTAAGTTATCACGTTTTACTGTTGCCTCTTTAAAAACCTTGCCAAAAAAGCCATTTTGGGAAAAAACCGATTCAAGGGAAAAAGAATGCAACGCGTGCTTTCAGACCCAATAGCCACATCCATTCTTGAGTGTTGCCTACAAGTGTTAATTTGATTCATAACATGATAAAAGAGTAGTTGAGATCGTACCTTAGCAGTAGTATCGTTTTAAGTGTGTCACATTCCAATTGTTCAGTAGTTGCACACCGTTTCCCGCTTCAAGTTTGTATGAGCCTTTACCGGTAATTTCGATGATTCGGTACGGTCCTTCCCAATTCGGTGGTAGCTTCCCCTCGTTTGGGTCCCGGGTGTGTAATGTTGTTACACCCTATGTTTTCGTACATAGAAGTACGCCATAAGTAAGTTGATATAAGCTCAGAAATGAGATGTTACATCCCGCATTTTCGTATGTTAAAGTTTCGTCGTAAGTTAATCGACGTAAGCTGGGGAATGAGATTGTTTCGAGATTATAAGTATTACGTTATTTCAAACAAGTGATAAATAAATTCGTAAAGGTAAGAGGGAAATAGAATCAAAGAAAATGAATTTCGACGAAGTTTGACATTTTGGGATAAAATACGGTCCGAGCTAAAATACTCGGTATTTATAGACTAGTGCCATACAAGGTATCATATGGCTATGATAGTAAGGTTTATAAAGTATATTAAAAGTGAGCAGTATTTTATATAATTTGAGATAATTCTTAATTATGTGGGTAATTGGTTAATTATTGGACTACTAGGGGAATTAATGAATTAATTAAGAAAACAAAGGTGGATAATTGGATAAGTAAGGGGATTCACGTGGCAGCACCCCTTAAATCATATGTATGACTCTTTAAGTCATTACATTAGGTGGAAACCTAACTTATCAATTTCAAGACACCTAAATTCTAGGATCTTAAATAAAAAGCAACATTTTTCATTCTCAAACACACATAAGACGTGAGGTTTAGAGATTAGCAAAGTGACTTTGTTACAAATTGTTACCAATTTCGTGGAAATTCCTACAAAATATTAGCAACGTGATTTTGATTCTTCAACCAATTCCTACACCAAATAATTCCAACGAGAATTATTAGCACATTAGCAACGTGAGATTTTGCGATTCTAAGGGAGTACGGCGCAACCTTTTTCAGGAATATCATACGAATATTTCCCTACTCCAGGTATGTTAAGGCTATCCCTTCTTTCTAATGGCATGATCTATACGACACAAACGAAACGAGCAAATGCACAATTTCCATAAATGACTCTATTCATAGAAATACTAGAGATGTCTATATCCATGTGAATTATTATTATATCTTTTGTCCATGGGTCTCAGAAAAATACGTATTTGATAAAGTTTATCCGAAAGACATATTGATTTTTATGGTATTCCGAGAAAATCTTATTAACGTATTTTTTATGCATTTCATGCATTTATACATGTATATTGACCCATGACCAGATGGCATTATATATGCGTATATATGTATATCATATTTAAATAGGATATGTGAAAAAGGTTACGGTATTATATACGCATCACCACCTGATCAGCTGGTATACGTTGATGATTTTGCCCACAGTGACCGAGATGATATGATGGGATGCCCTCAGAGGCCTGATGATGTTATGAAATATGTACCTATGCACGACATGGCATTCATACGCATATGCATGACACTATGAGTATTTCATGATTTATAGAGTTATCCAGACTTACAGGTTGAGTCATTTACTCTATATTTCTTCTAGGTCTGTTATGTACTCATTTATGTGCCTGGGGTACATTATTCGTACTAACGTCCCTTTTGCCTGGGGACGCTGCGTTTCATGCCCGCAGGTCCTGATAGACAGGTCGAGAATCCTCCAAATAGGCTATCAGCTCAGCGGAAGTTGTTGGTGCGCTCCATTTGCTCCGGAGTTGCTTATGTGGTCGGTATGATTAGGATATGTACTGATTAGTATGGCGGGGCCCTATCCCGACCTTTATAATATTTATGTACTCTTAGAGGCTTGTAGACATATGTCGTGTACGTGAAAGATTGTACGGCCTTGTCGGCCTATGTTTTGAGTTTATAAATAATCATGTTGGCCTATTAGGCCTGTATGTCACATGTATATGATGATGTAATAAGAAATATACATTACGTTGGTACTCGGCTGAGTAAGTTACCAGGTGCCCGTCGCGGCCCATCGGTTTGGGTCGCGACAAAAGTGGTATCAGAGCAGTTCTGTCCTAGGGAATTTATAAGTTGTGTCTATTAGAGTCTTGTTTATGGGTGTGTCGTGCACCATACTTATAAGAAGGAGGCTACAGGGCATTTAGGATTGTCACTCATTCTTCTTACTCTAGATCGTGTGGCAGAGCTCAGTTGTAAGAACTCAATTTCCTAAACTCTATCTTATTCGTAATACAACGATGCCTACATCTAGAAAGATGGTTGGTAAGAGATATAGCTGTGGAAGAGTTGAGTCAGAGAACTCAATTTTTGCATCATGCTTATAATGGATAAATATGAGGTATTCAGCAGATCATGTAGTACACTAAGATGTGTAAGCTCTTGATAAGGAACCTTAAGGCAAGAATATTTATCCACCTTTATGGTGAAACGCAATGAGAGATTCAGAAGATAAATATAAGTTTCAAGAAGTAAAAGAAGCAAGATGAAAAAGGGTACGAGGTATCCAGTTAATAAAGATTATCATTACCTACCATTCAGGAAGGGAGATATAAGCATTTTGAGTTACCTTCAATAGTGACAGATGTATCTACAATCGGTCACACCGATCTCAGTTATGCCCTATGGGAGCTAACAGACATAGTTTAAGAGAAGGACGAGTTATCAGGATCTGGATGGGGATAGAGTAACCCAAAATAGTGGATGGATTGGTAGAGTTAGTTGACGTTTCCGAAGGATAGAGCAAACGTGGTAATGGATCTCCTTATGAGACACCTCGATGGTGCACTCTAAAATAGTACAGCTAGATATGAGTACTACAAATATAAGCACTGGAAGCCTGGAAGGGATAAATATTACCTTAGTGTGGCTCCCATCCCTGGTAGAAAGAGAATGTTAGGCAATTCGAGGAGCCAGTAGATGGAGCAAGGGGAGCTAAAAGCAAAGAATGTCTTGTTCGAGTTTTCAAAATAAAGTGATAGACATAAATATTTGCGGGAAATAAAAAGATAGTTAATGAAGCATTATGAGTAAGATGTGATACATGGATGACAACGGTAGATCCAAAAGATAACAGTATTACAAAGTCTATAATCAGGTAAAGGAAAGGACGAGAGGTGACATGCCTTGAGACAATAAAAGAGTATAGGCCATAAAGTCATATCCTCATTTTGAGAATTAAGTTCGTGACTCCAACGCGATTACCAAAAGGAAAAATTAGACCCAAGAATAATAAGAAATCAGTATGGATTGGTGAACAAGATAAACTAAATATGAATTAGGGACTGAATGATTCGATAATGGTCGACATCATGAGAATTTCATATTTCGTTCCGGCAATAATAGAGTGGACGACAGAAGAATACCCTTTAAAGGTCATTCAGGAAGACACTTCCCTAAAGCAAGCAAGGTGAGTAAACTTAAGCTTAAGGGACTATATGTGCCAGTTACACTAAGTGTCACCCTCAGGAGTGAGGAATTTCGTTATCCTTGGTACAGAAAGATTACCGCTAGGCGAGTAAGGATCATCGATGATGTGAAAAGGTACCAAAGATGAGAGGATAAAACATCTATACGTAGATCATCGTAGCACTAAATCTTAGTGCTCCCCTAAAGGGAGGAATATGGAGTGATGTGGTATTAAGTCAGAATTAAGTGGTTCTAGTAATTATGGAATGGTAAGGAAAGAATGCGAAGA
Organism: Nicotiana otophora; assembly: GCA_000715115.1. Lineage (NCBI taxonomy): Eukaryota > Viridiplantae > Streptophyta > Magnoliopsida > Solanales > Solanaceae > Nicotiana > Nicotiana otophora. The sequence continues at coordinate 99,416 of AWOL01S0007323.1, read as the reverse complement.
GAAAAAAAATGAAAAAAGGATGAGATTGCACTTATTTAAAGCCTACGGATATGCTACGATTCCAGAACACTATACAAATATGGCGTCAAGGAAAGGAAGTAAGGGTTCCTGCCGGAGATGTTATTGATAAATAAGGAGCTAGTACGAGACGTAAGTTAATGCAAAGGAAATAACCCAAGAAAGATTACGCGGAATATTGATATGAGAATGGGCCAACGAGTAGTTAGTAGTTGATCAAGGAAGAGCCTAGTTATGGCTAAACAAGAGGACACAGACAAATCAACAGACTGTGCAAGATGAACATAGTGAACCCCAATATGGGAAATTCAGTCTCGTAGATACGACATCGTGATCCTTGAGAAATATTCAGATAGGAGTTGGGGTAGTAAAGGTACCGTATGAGTGTTACGGAAATAAAATAGCATCCCACTGGGAAGACAGTCAAAATATCAGTTCACAAGCAACCCTACAAGCACAAGGGTGTGGAGGTAAGTAACTACGGGTAATTATAGGTGAGGAAGGACATCAAAAACATTCTATTGGGTATACGATGTGATAAGCTCACGGCTTCACAAGAATCAGAGGATCCTCCCTAAATACTATAATGAAAGACTAGCTGAGAAAGTAAGGAAGAAGGCTTCAACCTAAGCTCAGTAACCTAAGGAGAAAATGGTCTTGTAACAACAGTCTCACAACAACATTGTATGCTCTCCATATGGAAGTGGTACCTACCATGTCTAAGGAACGGGAAGAAAAAAATCAAAGTAATATTCGAGATCATATGAGTTGCACAAAAATTTCGGCATGTGTGGGAACTAAGATAAGCCAAGTATACATGCAACAAGTGGCAAAACGACCAGAAAAAGTAATTGATTACATTTAAAGAAAGTGGAGAAGGAACGAAAGGAATTAGATCAGTGATCCAGAGTGAGTTACGTTATGAATGCACGTAAGATTTTGGAGTATTATCCATGCAGCACATATATGACAATCATACAGCCGTAGAAGACTCTGGTATAAGTAAAAGAAAGAATTGAGCACAGGGCATATACAAAGGATGGAATTGTTAGAAGATTATGTCATGGATAGTCCATAGCGCCCATGAAAGGATAAAGTAATAACTAATCCCAGGAGCTGCATATCGGAAGATAGTTTGCCTACATGAAGGTTGATCAGAAGGAAGAGGAAACTAAAGAGTTACATCAACTCAGTAAATCAGGAGTCTGATTATTGGACCAAGAAAATTTTAGACCTCGTGATTGAGAACATTGCAGGATCACTCTTAAATACAAGAGAGATAGTACATTAACCATATTCTATAACGGCTCTACGATAAATCCAGTCAGAAAAGTACCAGCCTTATAAGAAGTCAGTATGAAGCTCTCACCGGATTATGTGTGCACCAGAGGTGCAAGTATTATAATAGAGCTTCAAGTTGGGGATATGAATTATACCTATGAGAAAGGGAGGTCATGAAATAGATAGAAGACGTGATGTAAGATTTTAAGGTAAGTAAGGTAAAAGTGAACAACGTACGAGATACTTACATGCATAAGGTTGGGAATAGTCCGTACTGCGGATAGAAAGCTAGAAGCGTGGGGATTCAGTATTTAGGAATGATAGCGGCGTCGTTAGTGACAAAAGTGTTATTTCTAGGTATAGAGAGGTCCAGTTACGAAAGTAAAGAAGAGTTAGAAAAGATATGATGTCTCGCTTGATGTTCCAGAATAACGCAAGGGAATTTATGGTACAAGCAAGTTGAAAGAAGGTTGTGAGTAGTATAAATGAATATGTGTAGGTCGCAAGCTAAAGTATGGTAGAGCGACAAGGTTTTGGAAAGACATGAGTAAGAATAAGGAATGACAAGTGAGAAGGTTACGGGAATGGATAAGTTATCGGGATTAAGCCCATAAAGACAAAAGAGTTGATGGTTTCTCTAAGTTATAAAAAAGTTTAACCTGAATGAACTCAAAGGAGTCTAAGACTAATAGCATTTAAAAGACATGGAATGTTGCCCTGGTAGTAAATTGAAGGTATACTTGTGATAAATGAAGGATGACATTTGGACCTTCGATTGAGTGATGATTTGAAGGGATTTCATGAATTGTACAGGATTAAAATACCCACGTAAGTGAGTCACATTGGGATGCTATAAAGTATTGTTATTGAAGTATAGTATTGACCCTAGGTGGACCAATCTAATTACTCCAGATGTCCCCAATGAGACGTGAGCCCTAGCGGAAGTGTTACATAAGAGATCAAGTTAGAAGTGGCAGATGATAGATCAATATTGAGGTGAATCAGCAATGGATGGACACAAGTCACAAAGTATGAGGTGAGATTAGGCCATCATTCTTAAGATGAACAAGTAATGAGGAAGCATTAAAGGACTTAGATTTATACATATGGGATAAGTAACCTGGAGTTTGGTAACATACCTCAGTAACGATAAATCGAAGTAAGAGTTATGGTATAGTATGACCTACCTAGATGCAGTAAAGTCATACGAATGGATAAGCGGATCTATGAAACAAGGTATAACAATATTTGTAAGTTCGATAAAGTACCGAGCGAAGAACTTCAGTATACCTACAGATGCCCAGAGGAACATTTTATCAAGCTCTGTATATGTTTGCGAAATGAGGCCTAGAGATTGGCTAAAAGCTGGAGGAAAGAGGAGAGAAGAGTCGCATAGGCGCACATACAAGGAAAAAGTCGTACAGGCTGCATGACAGAAGGTAGCAAGAATTACGAGATTGGAAGAATTCCGACCACAAACTGTGGTGCGAGAAAGAGGCATAAAGGGGGGGTGCCCTGACCTTTGGATTTATTCAAATAACAGTTGCCTAAATGGAAAGAAGTGTATTAAAGTATTTGCAAGAGCTATGGGGTATGAGAATGATAAGTGCATCAGTCAACATTCGAGGACGAATGTTCCAAAGGGAGGAATGCTGTTGCACCCCATGTTTTTGTACATGGAAGTATGCCATAAGTAAGTTGATATAAGCTCGGAAATGAGATGTTACATCCCTCATTTTCGTACGTTAAAGTTTTGTCGTAAGTTAATCGGCGTAAGCTGGGGAATGAGTTTGTTTCGAGATTATAAGTATTACGCTATTTCAAACAAGTGATAAATAAATTCGTAAAGGTAAGAGGGTAAGAGAATCGAAGGAAATGAATTTCGTCAAAGTTTGACATTTTGGGATAAAATACTGTCCGAACTAAAATACCCGGTATTTATGGACTAGTGCCATACAAGGTACCATATGGCTATGATAGTAAGGTTTATAAAGTATATTAAAAGTGAGTAGTATTTTATGTAATTTGAGATAATTTTTAATTATGTAGGTAATTGGTTAATTATTGAACTAGTAGAGAAATTAATGAATTAATTAAGAAAAAGAGTGGATAATTAGATAAGTAAGGGGGATTCACGTGGCAGCACCCCTTAAATCATATGTATGACTCTTTAAGTCATTACATTAGGTGGCAACGTAACTTATAAATTTCAAGACACCTAAATTCTAGGATCTTAAATAAAAAGCAATATTTTCATTCTCAAACACACATCAGACGTGAGGTTTGGAGATTAGCAAAGTGACTTTGTTACAAACTGTTACCAATTTCGTGGAAATTCCTACAAAACATTAGCAACGTGATTTTGATTCTTCAACCAATTCCTACACCAAATAATTCCAACGAGAATTATTAGCACATTAGCAACGTGAGATTTTGCGATTCTAAAGGAGTACGGTGCAACCTTTTCCAGAAATATCATACGAATGTTTTCCTACTCCAGGTATGTTAAGGCTATCCCTTCTTTTTTTTGGCATGATCTATACGACACAAACGAAACGAGCAAATGCACAATTTTCATAAATGACTCTATTTATAGAAATACTAGAGATGTATATATCCATGTGAATTATTATTATATATTTTGTTCATGGGTCTCAGAAAAATACGTATTTGATAAAGTTTATCCCTAAGGTATATTGATTTTTATAGTATTTCGTGAAAATTTTATTAACGTATTTCTTATGCATTTCATGTATTTATACATGTACATTGACATATGACCAGATGGCATTATATATGCGTATATATGTATATCATATTTAAATATGATATATGAAAAAGGTTACGGTATTATATACGCATCACCACCTGATCAGCTGGTATACGTTGATGATTTTGCCCACAGTGGTTGAGATGACATGATGGGATGCCCTCAGAGGCCTGATGATGTTATGAAATATGTACCTATGCACGACATGACATTAATACACATATGCATGACACTATGAGTATTTCATGATTTACAGAGTTATCCAGACTTACAGGTTGAGTCATTTACTCTATATTTCTTCCAGGTCTGTTATGTACTTATTTATGTGCCTTACATACTCGGTATATTATTCGTACTGACGTCCCTTTTACCTGGGGACACTGCGTTTCATGCTCGCAGGTCCTGATAGACAGGTCGAGAATCCTCCAAGTAGGCTATCAGCTCAGCGGAAGGTGTTGGTGCGCTCCATTTGCTTCGGAGTTTCTTATGTGTTCGGTATGATTAGGACATGTACTGATTCGTATGGCCGGACCCTGTCCCGACCTTTATAATATTTATGTACTCTTAGAGGCTTGTAGACATATGTCGTGTACGTGAAAGATTGTACTGCCTTGTCGGCCTATCTTTTGAGTTCATAAATGATCATGTTGGCCTATTAGGCCCGTATGTCACGTGTATATGATAATGTAATAAGAAAGATAAGTTACGTTGGTACTCGGTTGAGTAAGGTACCGGGTATCCGTCGCGGCCCATCGGTTTGTGTCGTGACAAATGTTACTTTCCTCAACACCAAGTCCCCGATCTTGAAGTGTCGGAGGTTGGCTATTCGGTTGTAGTATCTGTATATCCGTTATTTCTGGGCGGCCATCCAGACTAGGGCGACCTCACGCCTTTCATCCAATAGTTTCAGGCTCGTGATCATGGCCTCGTCATTCGACTCTTTGGCTATATATTGGAACCTGAGGCTCGGTTCTTCCACTTTGACCGGTATTAAGGCTTCGGCGCCATAGACTAGTGAGAACAGGGTATCCCCGGTACTAGATTTTGAAGTCATACGGTATGCCCACAGGACTTCACAGATTCCCTGTGGCATCGGTCAACCTCTTTTTCAGGTTTTGGAGAATGGTCTTGTTCACAGATTCTGCTTGTCCGTTTCCACTCGAGTGGTAAGGTGTTGATAGTATTTTATTAATCTTGTGATCTTCGAAGAACTTATTTACCTTGTTGCCGACGAAATGTTTCCCATTATCACATACGATCTCGTTCGGTATCCCGAATCGGCTTATTTTGTGGTCCTAAATAAAGTCAATGACTTCTTTTTCCCAAACTTTCTTGAACGCTTGAACTTCGACCCATTTAGAAAAATAATCGGGCATGAATAATATGAATTGAGCCCTACCAGGTGCCTACGGGAGGGGACCGACAAAGTCCATTCCCCATTTCATGAATGGCCATGGGGATAAGACCGAATGGAGTAGCTCTCTCGGTTGATGGACCATTGGTGCATATCTCTGGCAGCCGTCGCATCTTCGTACAAAACCCTTCGCGTCTTTATCCGTGTCAATGTAGTAGTAACCGACCCTAATTAATTTCCAAACCAAGGATTCCGCTCCCGAATGGTTCCCGCAAGTGCCTTCGTGAACTTCTCTCAAGACATATTCGGTATCTCCCGGCCTCAAACATATGGCCAGTGGGCCATCAAACATTCTTCTGAATAGAGTCCCTTCGGACAAGCTAAACCTGGCAGCCTTTGTACGCAGAGCTCTCGATTCTTTAGGATCCGAGGGCAATTTTCCAATATTCAAGTAATCTATGTACTTGTTCCTCCAATCCCAAGTTAAACTCGTGGAGTTTTCTTCGGCGTGACCTTCTTCTATTACCGACTTCATGAATAGTAATATTGTCCCCAAGCTGAACTCATCGTTATCAATTGAGGACCTCAAGTTAGCCAGAGCATCGGCCTCACTATTCTGATCTCGGGGCACGCGTTGTAGGGTCCACTCCTTGAATTGATGCAGTGTTACCTGTAACTTGTCTAAATACCTTCGCATTCGTTCCTCTTTTACTTCGAACATCCCATTGACTTGATTTACCACAAGGAGGGAATCACACTTAGCTTAGACCACCTCGGTCCTAAGGCTTTTAGCCAATTCGAGACATGCAATCATGACCTCATACTTGGCCTTATTGTTAGTCAATTTCACAATTCTAATAGACTGCCTAACTACATTCCCCGTAGGAGGCTTCAGTATGATGCCGATCCCGGACCCTTTTGCGTTCGAGGTGTCGTCACTCTTTTAACTTCAGGCACTAAGGCCGGCATAAAGTCGGCCACGAAGTCGGCCAAAATTTGAAATTTTATGATAGTTCAGGGTCGATACTCGATATCGTACCCGCTGAATTCGATGACCCATTCGTCCAATCGACCTGAGAGATCGGGCTTGTGCATGATGTTCCTCAGTGGGTAAGAGATTACGACACATATGGGGTGACATTAAAAGTACTATTTTAGTTTCCTGGAGGCGCTTAGCAAAGCGAGCGCCAATATTTCCAGGTGCGGATACCTTGTTTCGGCCTCACCTAGTTCTACTGACATAGTAAATAGGAAATTATGCACCTTCCTCTTCTCGGACCAAAACTCCAGTTACTGCCACCTCGGACACCGCCAAGTAGAGGTATAGTTGCTCATCCGCCTTCAGAATGTGAAGCAGCGGTGGACTCGAAAGGTATCGTTTGAGTTCTTTAAAAGCTTGTTGGCATTCCGGGGTCCAGGAAAAATTATTCTCCTTTTTCAACAGTGAGAAGAACCGATGGATTTTATCCGAGGACCTTTATATGAACTGGCCCAGGGCTGCTATATGCCCGGTCAGCCTCTGAACGACCTTGACGTTTTCCACCACGGTGATATCTTCTATGGCCTTCATCTTGTCAGGATTAATCTCGATCCCCCGATTGGATACCATGAATCCTAGGAGCTTTCCCGATCTGACTTCGAATGCGCATTTCTCCGGATTTAGCTTTATATTATATTTTTTCAATATGTCGAAGGTTTCCTGTAAATGTTTCAAATGGTCCTATGCTCGTATGGACTTAACTAACATGTCGTTAATATAAACTTCCATTGAATTTCCTATCTGTTCTTTGAACATCCGGTTTACTAGGCGTTGATAGGTGGCACGGGCGTTCTTCAATCCGAATGGCATTAAATTATAACAATAGGTGCCGAATTTAGTGATAAAGGAAGTCTTTTCTTGGTCATCTGGGTCCATCCAAATTTGGTTTACCCGGAATAATCATCGAGAAAGCTGAGTAGCTCGTCCCTGACCGTCGCGTCGATCATCTGATCGATGTTAGGCAAAGGAAAAAAATCCTTAGGGCATGCCTTGTTTGAGTCTTTGTAATCTACACACAGGCATGCCTTGTTCGAGTCGTTGTAATCTACACACATTCTTAGCTTATTTCCCTTTTTAGGTACTACCACTACATTAGCTAGCCAGTCCGGGTACTTAACCCGAATGGATCCTATTTTAAGGAGTTTGGATACCTCGTCCTTGATGAAGGTGTGCTTGACCTCGAATTGTGGTCTCCTTTTCTGCTTAACCGGATGGAACTTCTGGTCCAAACTCAGCTTATGAGTGGTCACCTCCGGCGGGATCCCTATCGTATCAAGATGGGACCAAGCGAAACAATCTATGTTAGCTATAAGGAATTCAATAAGTTTTTTCTTGAGCTCAGGAGTTAACCCCGTGCCCAGGTATACCTTTCGATCAGGCAAGTGTTCGATCAATATGACTTGATCCAGCTCCTCAACCGTTGATTTTGTGGCATCGAAATCATCAGGGGCAATGAACGACCTAGAGACTCTGTAATCATCATCCTCGCATGCTCCTCGCTCTTCCAATTTGGTCAGGGCCGGTATCTGTGATTGCTATTTAGTTTCTTTTTTCCTAGTCGGCTCCGTGTTCATTGATGTCAAGAGCTCGGGCACCGGGATCACCTCGTCGACTGCGAATATTTATTTTGTAGCCGGCTGCTCTCCGTAAACTGTCTCCTCCCGGTGTGGGGATCTTCAATGCCTAGTGTAATGTCGAGGGTACTGCCCTCATGTTGTGAACCCAAGGCCTTCCGAATAAGGTGTTATACCTTATATCCCCTTCGATCACGTAAAATTTGGTACCCTAAATCATCTTGGCGGTATTTACTGGCAATGTTATTTCTCCTTTGGTAGCTTTGCATGCCATGTTAAATATATTCAACAGCCGGACTGCCGTCACTATTTGATCTTGTATCTCCAACTGTTCTATGAACCTCGATCTGATGATGTTGGACGAGCTGCCTGGATCAATCAACACAGGCTTAACTCGGGATTGGTTTATAAGTACGGATATTACCAATGCATCATTATGAGGCTGCACGATGCCCTCGACATCCTCGTCGCTGAACGAAATGGCTCCCTCCGGGATATAATCTCGTGTGCGCTTCTCCCTCGTGATGGATACTTTTGTGTGCTTTATCATGGGCCCTTGAGGGATATCAACCCCTCCAATGATCATGTTAATGACGTGTTGAGTTTCTTCTTGGTCGGCCTGGTTGTTGGAGTCCCTGTTCCTGAAGTTGGTTCTTCGCTCGATCACTCCCCGGAGATGCCCGTTATGAAACAACCATGCATATTCTTCCCTCAGTTGTCGGCGGCCTTCAGTCCAGTGGCCATGAGTGTCATGATACTTACACATCAAGTTAGGGTCTCTCTGGGTAGGATCGGATTTCAATGGTGGAGGCCACGTGGTTTCCTTGATGTGTCCAATGGCCGATACAATGATTGTTGCATCAACGTTAAAGTTATACTCTAACAATATTGGAGCTTCCCTTCCCCCGAGCAGCCTGTCGAAACCACTTTTGCTCATCAGGGCTCGGTTATTGGGCTCTCGATCGCTTCTCTTTTCATTTCTTGTAGAGTTGCGCCCGGACCCATTTCCCCTTCGATCTGTACTGTATAGTTGATACCGATCTCGGACCGGCCTTGATTTATGATCGACGATTTTCTTAGGCCTGTCATTAGTTCTGATGGGATAAACGGACCCAGAAGGGGCTCCGAGTTGGTCATCCTCGACTCTGATTTTTGACTGGTACCTGTTGTGGACGTCAGCTCAAGTTACCGCCTGGTATTCTACTAAGTTTTTTTACGTCTATTGCGAAGCCAAGGAGCTTCGGGGGTTGAGTCCCTGAGTAAATGCCTGAACGGCCCAATCGTCCGCAACCGGAGGCAGGTCTATCCGTTCTATTTGAAACCTCGACACGAACTCCATAAGCATCTCGTTGTTCATTTGCTTAACCTTGAAAAGGTCCGATTTTCTGGTCTCGACCTTGATGGCCCCGGCATGAGCCTTCACAAAAGCATCTGCGAGCATAGCAAACGAATCAATGGAATTTGGGGGCAAGTTGTGGTACCATATCATCGCTCCTTTTGACAGAGTTTCCCCAAACATCTTTAATAATGCTGACTCGATTTCATCGTCTTCCAAGTCGTTGCCTTTGATGGCGCATGTGTAGGAGCTCACATGATCATTTGGATCCGTGGTTCCGTTATATTTTAGAATATCGGGCATACAAATCTCTTCAGGATTGGTTTCGGTGCCGCGCTCGGAGGGAAAGGCTTTTGGACAAATTTTTTGGAGTCCGGGCCCTTCAATATTGGAGGCGCTCCTGGAATTTGATCAACCCGAGAATTATATGTCTCAACCTTCTTGTCGTTTGCCTCGATTTTCTTTTCACCATATTCCACTCATTTTGTTAATGCCTCTAACATTTTCATTACTTCAAGGCTGACACCGGACTGAGCTTTGCCCGGCCTTTCGGTGATCTGCTTATTTCCGGGTGTTTTCCCGGGGCGATTCGGGCTCAACTCTGTTGGGGACGCGGCTTTGGTTTTGCAGTTGTGCTATTATCGCCTGCTGATCCTGCAACATTTTGAAGATCAATCGTAGACTGACCCCGTCGCCTTCGCCTTCGGGTGCTCCTTGAACCGTTGGTCGGGCTCCTCCGCGAACACTGTTTTCGGGGTCGGTAGGAAGGTTGGCGTTGATGGGCACATGTGAGTTAGCATTGACTGGGTCTACGACTAGGGCCCCGTTAGGATCAGCAGGGGGCACCTCATTTCTAGGAACCAGATTGTTGTTTTCGCCATGATGGCCAGACTCATCCTAAACGTTCAAGTTAGCGGACTGAGAATTTGACATTTTTGAGCTGACCTGAAATTGAGACCTTAAAGAACAAGTGTAAAATAGAGTGGGTTATGGAAATTTGTATCGAACCGCCACTATTATCCTTAGCCCCACGGTGGGCGCCAAATTGTTTACCCTTAAAATGGATAACAATTAAATTTATACGCGATTTTAAGGATATGTGGATTGATTCAATACAAGTAATTGAGGATGTTAGATAAATGAATGAAAGATAAAATGAATAATCAAAATAGTTGTAATTCTATGGCCCAGCTGAAACTTGGGTTGGACAATAGTTTTGCCCTCGATCGGACCCTCGGTTCGGAGCCAATAGAGAATGAACAACGAACAGTAAAGCAACAATTTTGCTATAGCTAAAGAGCAGTAAAAATAAAATTGTATTGCTTTGATATGCGTGTTACAATGTGCCCATTCAATAAAGACTACTCCATTTATATAGTAGGAGAGTTTCACCCCTAATACAATTCTAAGAAAGGTAAAAAATCTTCTTTTTCGTTAATCACTGATCCGCTACCGATACGGGTCGAGATCTGCGCCGTGATATCTAATGGGATGCGGATATCGCGGCTCTCTGTTGGTCGTGGGTAACCGTTATCGTGTCTTCTGAGGTCTCGGAGCTCGTTTCAGGATCGGAGAAGTAATGTCTTATCAAGCCCGGTGGCGACCACTCCGTTCGGACCTTAGTATGAGGCTTTCTGGCTTTGATTCTGACCCCGTATAATCGTGCCTTTGCTTCATTTGACCCCGTAAAGGTTACTCCCGGTTTTACCCATATACATGTATATGGTAAAATTTTAATTGTTATTGATTAAAAAATAAATTTTGAACATCCTTACATATCCCACTAGCAAAGGGCATCAAAATTTGAACACCCATATTGAATTTTCTGACTTCGCCACTCAAAAGTTAATTCAAGAGGTAAGATTGCTCAAAGTCATATAAGGAGATAAATGACCTCCTGCCCAACCGATATGGGGCACTAACAACCCCCTCCCTCCCCACGCCGCACAGTCAGAAATTGCGTGGGCGAAAAGAACGAGTTATCAACTCCAAGAGAAGATGGAAAATTCGGAGAAGCCATGGAATTCTTCAATGTTCCATAAGTTTGTGCCAGTCGTAAATCTTGCTGAAGTTGTTGTTGTTGATGTAAGTATAGCGCAGCAGCTGACAGTTCTCACATCCGCATAACCTTGGTCCGTAATCGTACAAATCAAACTACATATTCACAGCAGCAAAGCAAATTCCGCTGTCGTATTTACGTTGTTTTCTTCAATATTCAGTTAATAATTAATTTAACTTATATACACGGACAATTCAGTTAACTTCTATCTTTTAAAAATTTAGTTTTACAAGGATCGAACTTTGGACATGCAAGCACAATATATTTGTCATATAAGTAACATAATAGTGTAAACATTCATTTACTGGTCAGTGTATATTAGTTAAACTTAAACTATATTACTTAATTACGGTTAACTCATGCTATAGTACTTAATTACGGTTAGAGTCGAGTGTATGTATATTGCTCAATTCGTGCTCCTATTATTTGTCTAGGAGAGAAAGTCCAATTAATTAGGATTTAGCTAGATATAAGTATTCGCAAATAATTAAGAGACTCGGAAAGCTCGAGTCTTGATCCTTAACCTTGCCATATATATATGGTTTATGTATTGGAAAGTTCTACGGATTTGCTTAGTGTCTTTTTCTTAGAATAATTTATTCTCCACACACGAACAAGTGTGTTATTGTTAAAGAAAATAGTGTGAAGAATTCTTTTCTCATATTCGTTTTAATTTGAGAATATTGTTCAATAATTTAAATTTGATTTAACGAGAAATTAACATACGTATACATCTTATTTTTAAGGAAAGAGTTTTAGGATGAGTAGAACAATATGTGTTGGAATAACACGAACTTTGTTTTTTACCTCTAACTATTCAATTTTGTATTTAATGTAGCATGTTACATTTTACAAACTTAAGAAACAACAACAACATACCAGTATATTATCATATTTGGGTCTTGGGAGGGTAGTGTGTACGCATATCTTACCTCTACCTAGTGAAGGTAGAGATGTTGTTTCCAATAAACCCTCGACTCAGAAAAGTAGGGAGGAGAAGAAGAAGAAGAAGAAGAAGAAAGAGAGTGAGGGTAGAAGGGGGGAGGACAGAGTAAGTAGCACCAAAATAGATTTTACAAACATAAGAATGGAATAATTGTGATGACCCAAAAGGTCATCTTATATTTTAGAACTTGAATCTGTGCTCTTAAGCCTTAAAATCTCATTTTACCCTCATTGATTTGCGTGCGCAGTCCGGGCATATTTTCGGAAAGCTTTTATGTTGAAAATTGATGAAAATAAGAATTTATGCCTTAAAAGTTGATTTTATTTGACTTCGGTCAATATTTTTGGTAAACAAACCCGGATTCATATTTTGACGGTCTCAGTCGGTCCGTATCGAATTATGGGACATGGGCGTATGCCCGAAATCGAATTCGGAGGTCCCTAGCTTGAGTTATGAATTTTTGATGAAAATTAAAAGTCTAAAAATTATTTATTTTTAAGAATTGATTGATGTGTGGCATTGTTAGTACCGGGTCCAAATTTTAGTTTTGGAGCCCGGTACAGGTTCATTATGATATTTAAGACTTGTCTGTGAAATTTGGTGAGAAATGGAGTTGATTTGACGTGATTCGGACGTCCAGTAGAGAAAATAAAAATTTAAAAGTGTTCTTGAGAATTTTATTTGATTTGGTGCTAAATTCGTAGTTTTAGGTGTTATTTTGGAAATTTGATCGCGCGAGCAAGTTCGTATGATGCTTTTAGACTTGTGTGCATATTTGGTTTAAAGTCTCGAGGGCTCGGGTAAGTTTCGGATAGGCCACGGGATGTTTTGAACTTAGAAAAATCTGGTATTTTTGTTGTATCTAATATCTGCAATACTGTGCTTCGCAATCGCGTAGTCACTCTCGCGATCGCGAAGAGAAAACTGTGCTGGGGGAGGATTTACTCTACGCGAACGCGAGACCATGGTCGCGAACGCGGAGCATTAGGGGGGGGAGGTTGCTTTACGCGAACGCGACAGGTCGAACGCGAACGCGTAGCTCTAGCTATGCTGGGCAAGGGACATGGGGAAGCTCTACACGAACGCGAGCCATTTCACGCGAACGCGAAGGTAAGGCGGGCTAAGCCTTCGCGAATGCATAAAGCCTCTCGCGATCGCGTAAGTCCTTAGGAGGCTGCTCTTCGCGAACACGGCAGTGTTCACGCGATCGCGATGAACATTGTCGCCTAGTGCATAAAACAGAATCAAACACGGGTTTAAACTATTTTTTCAATATTTTTCAAGAACCAAACGGGTATAGGCGATTTTCAAGAGTCATTTTCTTCCCCAAAGTATTGGTAAGTGCTTCTAAACCATTTTCTTTCAATTAGGTATAGGAAAGAGACAATATAGAGTTTTCATGGTAGAATTAGGAGCTAGGGTAGAAATTAGGGATTTCGGAAATTTGAGAATTTAGACCTCAATTTGAGGTCGGATTCCAAAACTAATTATATATTCGTGCTCGGGGGTGAATGGGTAAATGAATTTTGGTCTGAACCTCGGATTTTGACCAAGCGGGCCCGGGTTAATTTTTTTGACTTTTGGAGGAAAATTTGAGAAATTTAATTTATGCAATATAATTGATTTCTTTAGCAATATTTGATATTATTGAGTCATGTTTTAATAGATACGAGTGGTTTGGAGGTGAATTCCAAAGAAAAAGTTGTGATTGAGAATTAAGTGGCCTTCGGAGCAAGGTAAGTGTTGTGTCTATCCCTGACTTGAGGGAATTAGGAACCTTAGATTACTTGCTAAGTGAAATTCATGTGAGCGGCGTATATGTGAGGTGACGAGTACTTATGCGCCGCCAATTTACCTATTTTTCATGTTTCTTTATTTTTCTTATATTGTCTCTTTCCTATGCCTAATTGCTACGTGTTATACTAGTGTTGTTCAATTTATCGTTGTTATTATTTTTTACAAATTTTGACAAGGTGGGTTGCTCTGATGGTAAGCACCCTCCACTTCCAACCAAGAGGTTGTGAGTTCGAGTCACCCCAAGAGCAAGGTGGGGAGTTCTTGGAGGGAAGGATGCCGAGGGTCTATTGGGAAACAGCCTCTCTACCCCAGGGTAGGGGTAAGGTCTGCGTACACACTACCCTCCCCAGACCCCACTAGTGGGATTATACTGGATTGTTGTTGTTGTTGTATCATTTTTACAAATTTTCTTGTGATAATTGAGTTTTTATTTCAAAGTTGAGATTGATATTATGGAACTAAATGTTGAAGTAAGGTTTGTACTTGTTATTTTATCTCCGTGTTATTATTTATGCATTGCATTATGGTAAGTGAGAGTGTTAATGCACGCAGGGTGATGTCGTGCCATATTGTGAGTGTTAATGCACGAAGGGTGATGCCGTGCCATATTGTGAGTGTTAATGCACGAAGGGTGATGCCGTGCCATATTGTGAGTGTTAATGCACGAAGGGTGATGCCGTGCCATATTGTGAGTGTTAATGCACGAAGGGTGATGCCGTGCCATATTGTGAGTGTTAATGCACGAAGGGTGATGCCGTGCCATATTGTGAGTGTTAATGCACGAAGGGTGATGCCGTGCCATATTGTGAGTGTTAATGCACGAAGGGTGATGCCGTGCCATATTGTGAGTGTTAATGCACGAAGGGTGATGCCGTGCCATATTGTGAGTGTTAATGCACGAAGGGTGATGCCGTGCCATATTGTGAGTGTTAATGCACGAAGGGTGATGCCGTGCCATATTGTGAGTGTTAATGCACGAAGGGTGATGCCGTGCCATATTGTGAGTGTTAATGCACGAAGGGTGATGCCGTGCCATATTGTGAGTGTTAATGCACGAAGGGTGATGCCGTGCCATATTGTGAGTGTTAATGCACGAAGGGTGATGCCGTGCCATATTGTGAGTGTTAATGCACGAAGGGTGATGCCGTGCCATATTGTGAGTGTTAATGCACGAAGGGTGATGCCGTGCCATATTGTGAGTGTTAATGCACGAAGGGTGATGCCGTGCCATATTGTGAGTGTTAATGCACGAAGGGTGATGCCGTGCCATATTGTGAGTGTTAATGCACGAAGGGTGATGCCGTGCCATATTGTGAGTGTTAATGCACGAAGGGTGATGCCGTGCCATATTGTGAGTGTTAATGCACGAAGGGTGATGCCGTGCCATATTGTGAGTGTTAATGCACGAAGGGTGATGCCGTGCCATATTGTGAGTGTTAATGCACGAAGGGTGATGCCGTGCCATATTGTGAGTGTTAATGCACGAAGGGTGATGCCGTGCCATATTGTGAGTGTTAATGCACGAAGGGTGATGCCGTGCCATATTGTGAGTGTTAATGCACGAAGGGTGATGCCGTGCCATATTGTGAGTGTTAATGCACGAAGGGTGATGCCGTGCCATATTGTGAGTGTTAATGCACGAAGGGTGATGCCGTGCCATATTGTGAGTGTTAATGCACGAAGGGTGATGCCGTGCCATATTGTGAGTGTTAATGCACGAAGGGTGATGCCGTGCCATATTGTGAGTGTTAATGCACGAAGGGTGATGCCGTGCCATATTGTGAGTGTTAATGCACGAAGGGTGATGCCGTGCCATATTGTGAGTGTTAATGCACGAAGGGTGATGCCGTGCCATATTGTGAGTGTTAATGCACGAAGGGTGATGCCGTGCCATATTGTGAGTGTTAATGCACGAAGGGTGATGCCGTGCCATATTGTGAGTGTTAATGCACGAAGGGTGATGCCGTGCCATATTGTGAGTGTTAATGCACGAAGGGTGATGCCGTGCCATATTGTGAGTGTTAATGCACGAAGGGTGATGTCGTGTCGTTTCTATTGATTTTATGGTGAGATTGAGAGTAAAAGCACCAAGGGTGATGCCGTGCATGTTTCCTTTACTGTATTCATTATTCCTGTTGATTCATGGTATGTTGACTGCTCCGGTTATTATTCTGTTGTATTTCTTTATCTCGTATTCCCCTCAGCATGTTCCTCTCCCGACATTTCCTGTTTAGTTCTTCATTTATGTTATTTGTATATACACTGTTAAATTGTACAGGTTGATTTGTAGGTGCCTTGCCTTAGCCTCGTCACTACTTTATCGAGGTTAGGCTCGACACTTACCAGTACATGGGGTCGGTTGTACTGATACTGCACTCTGCACTTTCTGTGCAAATTTTGGTATCGGCTCGGGTTGATCGAGAATTTTTGCTATTGGACCGTTGTCCGGAGACTCAAGGTAGATCTGTCGGCATTCACAGACCTTGAAGTACCCGTCTATCTTCTCTGTCCTACTGTTTCTTTCATTCAGACAGTTGTATTTCTTTCGGACTATTACTTGTAGAAAATTCTAGAATGCTCGTGAATTATGTCTCCAGATTCGGGTGGTAGTAATTAATACAGTTTTATAATATTCTGCACTTATCATATTTTATCTTAGTTAATTATTGTTATTTACTGAATGGAAATAAGGAATTAGTTTAATGATTTTTTAACGTTGGCTTGTCTAGCAAATGAAATGTTAGGCACTATCACGATCTCGTTGGTGAGAAATTACGGGTCGTGACAATAATATTTACTTATTGAAGTCAAGATTGTGGATAAAGTTATAAAGTTTCTCCAATGATATATATTATTTCGATTTTTCTCTGAAATTCTCTGTAAATTTATGCAAAATCGCAGAGATAGATAAAGCTAACGTTCAATAAGTTTAAGTTCAATTGAGTCGATGTTCCTTTCATTTCAATTTATGTGGTACATTTCGCTTCTCTAAATTCAAATTATGTGTGTAGGGCCAAGATTTTGAAATATTATTTTTTTAATCATATTGATTTTAGAAGAATTCTAACTTATACTAATATATTTTGTACGGTCTTTGAATATTTAAATTTTAATTTAAAAATATTGAGCTGAACGAATCTAATTTAACTTCAAAATTAATCAAATTAACCCTCGATAAACGAAATATGTCATATACATTAAACAAAGAGAATATTTTTTATACGAAACATAGGTATATATATTTGTTAAAATAACTAAATTTTTTATAGAAATTAATTTTAAATAAACATTATTAAAATTGCAAATAAGTTTAGTACTAAAAAATCTTAAAATTTAAACTTTTTATTAAATCTTGAATATGCTTATAATAATAATAGTAGTAGTAGTAGCAGCAGCAGCAGCAGCAGTTAGGGGTGTTCATAAAAACCCGAAAAACTGAACCAAACCGACCAAAAACTCGATACTTTTTAGGTTTGGTTTGGTTTTGGTTTTGAATTTTAAAAACCGATCAAATTTGGTTTGGTTTTGGTTTTAATAAAAAAACGAAAAAGACCGAACCAAACCGACTATAAAAGTAGCTATTTAAATTTATTATTACACCTATATATATGTATATTTGTATATAAAGTTTCTAAAATTTTATGGTACATAATAGGCATTTGTATTTTTAGTCTAGTTTTTTGCTATTATAATAATCTAATTCTTTGCCTTTATATTCTAGTTTGATTGGTAGTTTTCTTTTGCTAAGTACAAGAATTTATTTCATGTTAAAAATTATCGATTTTTACTTGAGTACTTAAATTATCCATCACTATTTGATTCAATTATCATCAATATATCTTAGTAAATGATATATTTCTCAAAAAATAATTGATTTGATAGTGTTACATTGAAAATGTAGTCGCCGGAATATGCGTTTGGTAGTGTACGTCTCATATTTAAAAAAAACGATAAAAATCGAATCGATAAAAAGTCAACTTAATTGATTTGATTTGATTTCAATATTTAAAAAATCAACTTACTTGATTTGATTTTATTTTAGAGAAAAATCGACTCAAACATAACCATGAACACTGGCGGAGCAGCGGTAGCAGTAGTAGTCATTTTATTATAAAAATAGTTACAAAGAAAAATAGTAGCAAAATTTCCCAGCAAAAAGAATAAAATAAAGGATGTGAGTAGGTACTAATGTGTCAAAACAATAAAGAAAGATGCTGTTACAATGCCACCAAGTGGACAGAGTTGTGTTTGTAGAGAAAATACTTGTCAGTTTGAGACAATGGTGGTGCCAATTCCACCGACACGCCGCCACCGAAGCGGCGCAGAATACTCAACTTACGGCCAACTAATGGTTGTGCCACCTACCACCACCGCCAGTACATACTCAAGCAGCTTTAAGCTACCCCCTGGTTGGGGTGTTCAAGAAGTTCCTCGCTCCAATGGCTGTCGAGTTGACAAGGTCTCTGCATTTCCTTTTAACTTCACTTTAATAATGTAATTCTTTATGCATTGATACTGTACAACTTTTCTTACTATAACAAGCAACTGACTAATTAAGTTAAATAACTTGTTGTAATAGGTTATATCATACTTTTAATGTGAAACTTCTTTACATTATCTGTGTCTGTATATATAAGTTAAATTATTTTGCATATTACATGAGTGAGTGACCAGGAGGTCACCGGTTTGAGCCGTGGAAACTTGAGTGAATCTGTTGCGTGCATGCTATTTGTTTCTATTTTTACTTAATTGTTTCTGGTTTGGAACTTTCAACAAGAGAAAAAAGGGATGAATAATACTTCCAATTCAAAGCTATGAGATTTTGAGTTAGGTGGTGCGGTGAAAAGGGCAAGCGGTAAAAGAAAGATACTGTAAATTACTTAATACAGTTTGGGTCTAATTGAAGTTGACAGGGTAACATGTTGAATGATTTTTGTCTCTCCAACTATTCAGGAGGGGCAGATGTAGCTCATTAACAACAGGTGCGAGCAAATTAAACTCACTGCTTTTAGTCCGAATTACGTATACATTCTCTTCACATAGTTGAAATATTCAAAATGAATATCTACTAATACTAAGTCTACATCTAACATGACGAAGAAAAAGTGGGTGAAATGGTACTGTGTAATCCACTGGTTAATAGGATCGTACCCACCTCTCTAGCCATTTGTTTATGTTAAAATGTGTAATGGAATTAAATTTTCATGAATGGAGGTAGGCCAACTGCAAATGAGAGAGGATTCTGTTTATTGGAGCAGATGTTATCTTTTCTATCATTTGTATTGCTAGTTTTACTGACACTATGTTGTTTCAAGGGCTGAGTGTTGCTATAGTATTATACTTGTGTTCTTCCTTTCAAGATTGCATGTTTCAGAGTGCGCTGCGGTTTTTAACTCTTTATTTTGATGCATAGACGATTCATTATATCAGTAACCTGTTTTGAGTGATTTTGTCGTAGACTTTGAACATTAATGTATTTGCTGGACAACCGGATAATTTGCCCCTCGGGAACTTATACGGTAGGTCCACGGTGTAGCTCTCAAATAAGAGAAGCGTCAAGGATTTTTGAAGAAAGCTGAATTTAATTGAAAACTGGTTAACGCAAGACCTTTTAGTCTTTAAACTGTATGTATAGCTAACAAGATCTCAAATGATAAGAACTGCTCTGTGGGCTAAATATTACTGGAAGTCCTTAACGTTATAAGCGAGAATAAATATCAAATTTCGATGGATTTTTTACGAGGTACTGAAGTTTTAAGTGACTTATATAGGCCTTAGCACCTTCTTTTTTCCCATGTGATGGAGCTAAACTTTTCATGCAGTTTTCTAAAACAGACATTATGTTTATCATGCAGTACTACTATGAGCCTGGGACTGGGCTAAAGTTCAGATCATTGAGAGAAGTCGAGAGACGATTGAACGGTGAAATATTTGCTCCAAGATCCAGGGCATTGGTAGTGAGACACAATCAGGCAAGTGTAAGAGTTGAATATTTCAAAAAGATTTGTGTAATTTCTCTCATCTTTATGATGTTTAAATATGAGTATTCTCTTTCTTATTTTGGTCTTTTTCTGTTTCCATCATCGACGGAGCATTCATGCTTCACAGAGTTCTCTATCTCAGAAAATGGTTGTTTATGGTGGAAAGGTACTTCACTTTGGCCCTCAGTTCTTTGACTTAATTACTTTTGATGGATGGGATGTGTGGAATCTATTAGTAATTTCCCTTTGTTAACATTATTTCTTGTTGTTCCTTTTGTCGGTTATGTAAACTATTGAATCCCCTTGACATGGAGAAAAAATTCTGTAGTGATAAGGGGGTTTCAAAAGTTGTTGTAGATCATTGGCTTAATTCACGATTGTGAAAAGCCATAATTCTGCTATTTATCAGAAACATTAGGTGAATGAATCCATTGAATTATATTTCTTGACAGATAGTTAAACAACAAACAAGCTCATTTTACTTTGATTAATGCTATGCAAGTAAAGACTGAAACTGATGCGACGAAATTGCAGATAGTGAGAAGGGATGAAGAGCAGTTGAATCAATGGGCAATTGTTCCATCAAGAAGTGCAGCCACCTTACCCTATGAACTTCCAGATGGTTGGGTGATAGAAGAGGTACCACGTAGAGACAGAAGCTTCGTGGATAAGGTACACTCTCCTGTCCTTCAAAAATAGTGAATTCATTTATCTTTCTTGATTTCAGCTGCTATCATGTTTGCCCAGATTAGCTCTATCATTTGTGTCTAGGAAACGATGATTCATTACATGATCCAAATTTTAAACTTCTGAAAGTTCTAAATATTGTTTTCGTATCCAAATTAAGAGAGCATTCCCTTAAGAATGGATAGCGGGAGACAAGGCGGGTGGAATGTAATCAACCTGAAAAATGGTAGCCCTGTTCGTATGCTTTTCCTAAACATCTTACATCATGTTTTATGTAGGAGATCAACTGTCAAAAATAAATGTTTCATGTAGGAGATCATTGATTTAAGTGCTTCAGTTTTGCATGATTTGCAGAGAGCTATTTGAGCGAAACTGTTCGAATGGACAACGGTCAAGTTGTCTCCGTATGACCCATAGGTCACGGGTTCGAGCAGTGGAATCAGGGTAGGTTGCTTACATCACACCCCCTTGGGGTGCGGCCCTTCCTCGGGACCCTGCGTGAACGCGGGACGCTTTGTGCTAAAGCTTCTCTTTACCATGTTGATTTCGTTTTCTGTGTGAAGTTCCATTGATTAACATGATGCTCTTTCTCATTTTGACAACTATGATAAAGACTATCCCTTTTCATGTTTTCCTGGCGAGGAGCCTTCTGCTGAAGTTGCAACTATTTTCTTTTCCTCGTATGCAGTATTACTATGAACCAGGAACCGGACAAAAGTTTAGGTCCAGAATAGCAGCACAGAGATACTTAGCAGAAATGAGAGAAGATGTTCCTTTGTCTGCTACTTTAGAAGAACTAAAAGAGAATAAACCGCTGTCCAAGATGTTTAAGTTGCACCATCAGACAAAGGTAGCTAATATCCTGAAGGTCAAAATAAGCTTGACATAATGTTTTTTTTTATGTCAAGATATGCCTCCTTTTGTGCCTTTGTAGAAATCCGTTCCATGTAAGAGAAACATCTCCGGAGAGGATTTGCAGAAGTCGTCATTTCTTTCTCCACCGGCAAAAGTAAATTGGGTTCTTTCTAGTCCTAAAGGGGATGCTTGGGACCCTTTCATTGCCGGAACACCAATCCCTGATTCGGTAAAACAGCAATGGACTAAAAGATTCATGTTGTTCATGAATGATGAGACTCTGAATGCAGAAAACTCAGACTAGAAAGGTAAGCCAAAGCGCTAAAGCTTCAACTAATCTATACTCCTTTTCATATGCTATACGAAACTTCTGATAAGGTATTTCGGACATAACTTTACAAACATCTACAGTTGGACTTGGTAATCCTTCTATCTTTAGTAATGCTACCTATGTAGAAGAATGTTACAAGTAGCTGATTAACACCTTCGATTTGCAAGTTAATTGACATTGCTTCACATAAAACTTAATTAATAATTGACATTGCTTCACATAAAACTTAATTACTATTTTTGTAGAAAAAACAAAGATTCAACTATAGTAGTTTCAAACTCATAACATCCATTATATGTAGCATGAGTTACCATTTCTTGAAAAACAGATGGAGTAGTACTGTATGACCATAAATGTTTCTAATCGATCGGTTATCTTCCTTGCAGTTAAAGATGAATAGCTGGAAAATCCAGAAAAAAAAAAATGCAGTTGGAAACAGTAGTTTATGTTACAAGCAAAGCTTGAACTGCTTCTGACCTAGAGAATTACATGCTAATCTTGCACATACTGACATTTTCAAACTCCTCGTAATATTACTGTCTAACCATTGTACAGAATCTGTTATCCTGTTAATTCTACGTCCGCTCGTGCTCTCAGTGACCAACTGATGTATCCTATTACAGTTTTGGCAACTTTTTTCTATGGTGCATGTTTACCTTTCATAGATGGATACAATAGCTAGTTTGCTACTATGGGTGATTTGATGTCAGTTCAAGTTTAATCCAGTGTACTACTTGTGCTCCATTTGAAAAGCTGGTTGCTGCTTGAATCAACAACAAATCATTACTAAAATTGTTTCTCCCTTTGCTTCATTTTACATTGACGGAGTTTGATTGGCATGGAGTTTCAAAATGAAAGGAAAACTTTTGGCATATAGCCAAAGTATCATTTAGAACTTGTAGTCTTAAATATGCCGTGTCATTTCATGGCTATAAGAGCATGCCATTTAAGAGTAAACTAAGAAGTCTAAGTGGGCGTTTGAACATAAGAATTGTAAAATTTCGGAAAAAAGTGAAAAACAAATTTAAGTGAAGATGGTATTTGAAAATTAGAGTTGTGTTTGGGCATAAATACAATTTTGGGTTGTTTTTGAATTTGTGTAAGTGATTTGAAGTGAAAATTTTGAAAAATAACTTTTTGGAGTTTTTAAAATTTTTAAAAACTTCGAAATTCATCTTCAAGTGAAAATTGAAAATTTTATGGCCAAACTGATTTCGAAAAAAAAGTAAAAAAAAAAAAATTATGGCCAAACGGGCCCTTAAAAGTTAAAATAGTGTCACATAAAATAAAACAGATAAAGTAAATAAGCTCTATTTACATCATTACAAAGGCAAAATTAAAGACCTCATTTGAGGAATTAGGACCATAAAAATCGACTCAAATTGGGTCATGTCTGCTGTAATGAAACAGAACACTTTGATTTGTGTCCAGCCAAAAGTTTGGCAAATGAAAAGTATCAGGAATTTGGACAATCCTTAGAACCATGCATTCACCCGTTAAACAACTAGCAAAATTCCTAGGAGAAGAAAAGAATGTATGATTAAATAAGGAAAAGAGCCCAATAATGTCTTATTTTCCTACACAAGTAATATATCTCAGTATCCACTCTGAAAACAGGAACCACCTAATAAAACTGATAATAAAAATTAAAAATCAAATATAAATGCCTACATATCCTTGAAAATATTCTCTATCTGCCATCAAATGGATAGCTTATGCCATTCCTTCACTAAGAAGCAGTGACATTATTTAAGAATGTCACCTCCCAGATAAGTAAAGAGACAGATTGTCCCTTAAAACTGAAGCAGTCTTATCGACAGATTCACAAACCTCTTGCCCGTATCCTGTATCGTGGTTATGAGATAGAGAAAACTCGTCCAGAACCTCATCTTCCATGTCGATGACAATGTTGTGGAGAATGCAGCAAACAAGGATAAATCTCGGTAGCTTGTGCTTGTCCGGTCTCCACATTAATCCATGAATCATTTTCCAGACTTCCTTTAGCCTAGCCAATGCTCTTTGTGCCACGATACGGGTTGCAAAATGCTTCTTATTGAACTCAGCTTTAGATTCTGAAAGTTCTTTCCCTTGATAAGGAGTTAAAAGCCAAGGAAGCAAAGGAAAACCAGAATCACCAATAATATATTCGCGTACTTCTGCTTCTTCGGATAGCTTTATATTGTTCCCGTTCAATCTATCTCCTTTCTCACAAAGTTTAAAAAAGGTTGAGCTCTGAAGCACTGAATTCTCTTTCATCTTTCCTGGCAATCCCGTGACAATGTCACGGAACCTCATATCAGGATCAACAACTGCTTGTAGGATCATGCTGTGGTTCTTGTTTTGATCAAGCCACACATCAGCTGTCTGCTCGGACGAGGATAACATCATTGTGATGTGTGTAGTATCGATTGCACCACAACAGTTTGGAAGTCCTTGGATTCTTTCAAATTTGGACTTTATCTGTGACATATCTTGCTCGGTGGAAGGCCACCGTAGGTGGTGAAGCCCCTTTTCCTCAATAGCCTCTATAAAGCGCCAAGTTACTTGAGACACAGTCGAGTGGTGTGCACCAAACGAGTCACCCACTGAAATTAGAGAATTACCCGAGCTCAGCCTCCTTAGAGCTAGCGCTACTTGTTCATGCAAAGACATAGGCTTGCCATTTGAGAACACAAAGTGGGCCGACTTTGGCTGCATGTGCTCCTTTGCAAGGGAACATATGTAGTCGAAAGTGCTTCTGGACATCTTGAAAACAGATTGGAACTTATCCAAACCCTTCGATGGAGAAACATTTCCTGCAGAAAAGATAATTTATCCACAAGGCAAAATAATCAAATTTCATGCTGACCATCCAAAAGGCAGGATTCAACTATATACCTGAAAACGAATTTAAAAGTGAAAATCACACAGTTGAGCACATCTAATAGCAAGAATTTTAATGTTTAAACAACATTGCACGATACGATAAATCATTTGACGTCAATCACAGACTTCATTTGGTTGAATAGGCTTTCCATTATGGATCAAACAATTCATCATTCATCAGAGTAGCCACAACTTTTATCAACAGATGCAGTTCAAATGGCATTTTCCCTCAAATTGGATTATTTCATGCCCTTGTTTATGAATGTGTTCCAAAAAATAACATACATATTCTTTTTCCTTTTGACAAGCAAAACCGACTAAAATGAACAAGGGAATTCCATCTCTACCTTGCTTTGATATTGTCCAGTAAAGCAATATATGAAAAATCAAGACAATAAAGGATACCACCAATTACCAAGGAACAACAAATATTATTCTTTTGATCATTTTTTAAATTTCTGTTTATTTTTCCAACTCTTACTGTGAATAGGAACACCTTTCCGTAACAATTTCTTTTTCTTTGCACAATCTTTAGCTTAAGAAACAGAGAACGGTCTATTCAATCTTAAATGACTGGAAAAGAACACAACAGAATGATAAACAAGAAATGGCAACTTTCCTATTTATTGAGTAGACAAATCACTGCCTTGTTTAATTACGAACAATTCAAAAAATCTATCTCCTTTCATTCTATAAATTGAACCGCCCTTCCGACTCGCCTCCATTGATAATATAGTAAACAAGGGGTTTTCACAAAGTCTATTACTTCGCCTCAGGTATCCATCTAATCTCAATTTCTGAAGTGCTAACATAAATATCTGTCACAATTTCTGAAGTAATAACTTAAATATCTCATGTTAATCACCATTTTCATTTTCTTTCAACATAGATTGCATCTTCCTACACTGTTAGGCTTGTAAAGTGACTTCATGTTTGTATTTCTCATATAGTTCAGAACAAAATATAATTGTTTCACATGCTACCAAATATGGGACACCATTCTTATGGCAGTCCTAGCTAAAAATACCAAACAGTTCCTCTAATTGTGCCTCAAGCATAGGAGGCAGCAGCGCACATGCATAAAAAGCACAAAACAACAAGCTGACACCCTCCATAAAAATTAATACTGTAATAATAACCTTTTAAAAAACTTATTTAGTAGCATATTCATGTGGGTTCTGAAACCTTCAAGAGTCTATGGATTACTCGAGAATGTAATAGTTACTGGCACTACTCGTACATATACATATTTTATACACACGCGTGTATTTATATGCATATAAATTTGGAAAACACCTAAACCTCTCACAAAGGTGCTGCTCAAAATCTTTTTGAGAAAAAGATTATTGCTATTATGAAGGGGAGTCTTGGCGTAACTGGTAAAGTTGTTATCATGTGACCAGGAGGTCATGGGTTCGAGCCGCGGAAACAACCTCTTGCAGAAATGCAGGATAAGGCTGCGTACAATAGACCCTTGTGGTCCGTCCCTTCCCTGGACACCGCGCATAGCGGGAGCTTAGTGCACCGGGCTGCCCTTTTTTATTATTGCTATTATCTTTGATGGATAAAAGATTATTCCTAATAAATGGATGTTTGTGTCTGGTGCACTGGTGCTACGTAGGATGTAAGCACCTCAGAAACCTAAGGCGTCCTCTATTGCTCCATCGGTGATCCTATGTAGTAGATGAAGAAGTTATATCAGTAATCGATGCTACCAAAAACTCATTGGTATAGTTGATTCTCTATCAACTTTTGGCACCAAGTAACTTGTGGTATATCTACAACCACTAAATAGCACTAAAATTGATATAGACAAAGATATACCCGATGAAAGAGCTAACAGGCATTTCCTCATTGGCCTTCTCTTTTAATTCTTGCCCATTCAAAGAAACTAAGCTAGAATATCTTATTGGCTACCACTAACTAAACATCTCACTTACAGATTCAACAGCTTTATAACTCTAGATCTACTTGAATATCATCATAATATCCATGCAGATAGCAATGACATAAGCACTGTAATAGATTCTAGTAATATCTTTGTAGGAAGAATGGCAGCAGATAAAAATGGCATTTACTGCAGCAACTTCTTAACCATCATCTATTTCCTAGTAAAATATGTCGCATACATATGCTTCAGCTACATCTCCACAGTGAGAATGGTAAGAGAGAAACCTCTGTGGCCACTGGCCTTTGCTTCAGCTAATCCATGAATTTCTCCTCCTAATTGCAGTTGACAATTCTGTACAAATGCCATAAATTTCATATTTTCCAAGACATTCAATTGTTAATTGATCTTTAGAGGAACTACATATGCTCAACATTTGTGGCAGCCAGGTCTAATGACTTCACCCGAACTGCGGTTTATGTGTAAGACATTCATCCAATTACCATGTACGTAGCAACTGAGAGGAACACAACTAGCCTGCTAGTACAAGAGGACCACCACTGTAATCCACTGAAAGTGAGAAGAGTAACACTATCATTTTCTAAAGTCGGCAATATGCAAACCATTTAATCTGCTAGGTTAACTGGCAGACTGCATCTTCAAAGAAAGAATGCAATGGCAAACCAAAAACGTTCCTTTCTAACTTCAATTATTTTAGCTTATTTGCCAGTATGTTGAATATTTGGGCAACCTTGTCTGACCTTGGTATCTCCTTTGGTCCGAGTACTTCGGCAAAAAGTTATCATTTGGTCCAAGTACTTCAGCAAAATTTTGTCCCTTAGATACACCCCTAATTGAATTCGATATATACTAACCCCATCTCTATATGACCAAGCCAGTGTTGTCTTGCAGCCAAGAGAGGTTTGGACAGTATTACTCTGGGTTCATTAAGTTCTTGGCTTCAATGTAGAATAAAAACTTTAGATCCATGTGACGATTTAAAAGGTAGATGCCAAACAAAAAACTGCTAGAAGTGAATGAATACGTACTTTGATCATGCTTCAACACTTTTTCTTTTTTAAAAAGAGAGAGAGAGAGAACAATTTCCTGTTAAATCTAATGGTTTCTTTTTTGGCGGATAGTCAGGAACCTGTTGTGGTATCTAGCATAAATATACAGTTAATACAAAACATGCTCTCCAAGGAGCATGGGGAAAAGACAGAGAAGTCACCATATTTTTAAGAATGTACTAATCAAGAGAATGTTAAAGAGAAAATCATCACCTATCATCAGTAGATGTTAACCTAGGATAATAGATGCAAACTTTTACATGCAGATGAATCTCACGTCAAGATCTCAAGCCACCTAAAAATTGTAAATGGTTCTCTAAGGGCCAAAATATGAAGTAAAAGCAGAATGGTTATAATTTGGTCGAAGGAACAAGAAACTGCTTTCCTTTGAAGCATTACAGGGATAGAAATGTAAGGAGTCAAGAAGCTTCATTGGATGTAGTCGTGCATGAGGAACTCGGTCAATATGTAAAATACCACAGGTAGGCTCCCTGAAGAAACATGCAAGAAATATCCCATTTGTCCAAGCCTTGGCGGACAGAGTTGACCAATACATGTGCTGGTAGGAGGTAGTAGGTATACCGTGGAATTGATCGAGGTGCGTGCAAGCTGGCCCAGACACACCACGGTGACTTGCAAATTTCATTTTGGCTCTACGAGATGTAATGTTGGATAGCTGGTCCAATTTAAGGCCAGGTCTACTACTGATCTTCACCGTCTAGACTAACAAATGCAATTACTTGAGATAAGCTAATATGTGTTGATCACCGCACTCCAAATGCCAATTTCTAAAATACAGTTTTCTTTTTCTTTCTCTTTCTTATTTTGGTCGGCAACTTGGTTTTGATTCTCAAAATCTTCTAAGTATCTTCTCTAGCTTTTCAGACTTTAAGCTCTAGAATAAAATGGAACACCACATCAACCAAAAGAGCAACACAAATTTTAGCTGTTAAATCAGGAGCCGTAGGCGTAAGGAGAACCTTAGTTATCAGTATCCTACTTCTGTGAACACAGAAAAACAAACTATTGTTTACTTGATACCGAAGAACCAAGACTTCATAGTTGATATTCAAAATATGTTAGCGTTTCGCACCAGTCCTCACACGCTAAAAGCAAAAGGATCATGAGTACAATTTTTATGGTAAAACATACCATTCAAGCAAAGCAACCTTAATTGTAAAAAGAACAAACACTGTATTGTGTATTATGCAGATGAATTTTTTTTAAAAAAAATCTCCTTTATAACTTGGAGCTTTTAGCAATGTGCACCCTACATGGATTTGCAAACTGCTCAAATTGCTGATTAAACGCGTGAAATTTTTCAAATGCTATTGTTATAAGTAGAAACGCCAGTCATATGTAGTTAGCAGTCCAAAGATGGATCATTTGACAAGAGAATTAAGGATAAGACATATCAAAGCACAAATTCTCAGGCTAAACTTTCTCAAATGGCACTCTATCTTTTATCTATCTCAAATAATTACAGTGCACATACTCCCAATTCATAATAATTCAATCAGAAAAGGAAATATCAGCAAAAAATAGGAAAATCAAGAGGCTAATACCAGTACAAACTGTTAAACTGCTCTAAACTGTGTAAACCATCAACATATTTCCAAATTTAGGTCATTATTATTACATTAGCATAATAATTTAACACATTCTGGTTTTTTGGTCAACAAGAGCATTATACACAGTTGAAACAGGTAAACAAAACTAAATTAGGGATCTTTTGTTCGAATATCGCGACACATTAACAGAACAGAAGCATGTAACATCAATGAGAGGCAAAGAAAAACACAAATTTAATTATCCACAAGTCAAAATTAACTATACGCAGATGATCAAGGGGTAAAAACCAATATTCAATACATAAAAAAGACAACTTTTTTTCTACACATACATAAAACCAAAACAGGCAAAGCAAGAAAAACTAAGTTTGCAAAGATTAAAGTTTTTACCAGCAATTCTTTTGGATAAAATCTCAAACCAATCAGCAGCAGAGCCATTCTGTGAAGACCCAGAAGCTAAATCATCTTTTGCAACTTTCTTCTCTACTTTTCTCTTCTTTTTTTGCCCTCTAACTGGACCCATCACTCAAATTGAATCAAAACCCACAAATCCCACTTAATTCAAACATAACACAAACCCCATTTCATTATAAAAGAAAAAACACAAACAAAGATCATATACAAGTATTTAAGACACAAAGACATGCAAGTTATATATGTATAATAGATATATGTAAAAGATGCTTTAGTTACTTGGTGTCATTGGTGTGTGTTTTTGGTGTGAGTGGTTTTCTTGAAATGTTCCAAAGCATGCAAAGTACATATTGTTAGAGAAAAATAAAAAAAGGAAATACATATTGTGGGTTTTGACATAAATAGAATTAGAGAACAGAAAAGGATAGGGAGTATTGTGTTTAGTGTTTGTTTGTTTAAGACAATGTGACAGACATGGGAATTGGTCGAGAGTTCAAAAGAGACTCAGTTTTTATACATATGGACTATGGTTATAGATTTCAGAGTGAAAAAGAGACGCAGAAATTTTAGTGTAAATTGGATTTAAAGGGAAAAAATGGGTTGCTACGGTTTAGTCAGGCTATGGAATGTCGATATTACCAAATTTGTAATAAGTTTTGCTAGATCTATAATCTAGATTAAGGGGAATTTAGAGAAAGAAAATGGTAAAAATTAACTCGCACTCGCGCTTTTATATCAAGTCAACAATTGTTTTTATATATGTTTTTTATACACACATGTGTCATCTTCGGAGGCACAGCCACCTTAGGCTTCGCTGGAAAATTACACTTATAACTTGACCAAAAAATTATTTTTATGTATATATATTATATGCTGAGTTTTCTTAATTTTTTCGTGTGTTTACTCTCTCATATTTTGAAACCTCTTTATAAAAAATTTGGCTACTACTGATCATCTTACCATGGTTAAGTGTATACTTCAATATCACAACTTACAAACAGCTAAATTTAAATTACTTATTTTGATGTAAATATTCGGTGAAGATAAATATTGACTAAAGAATAGCGTAGCTTTTTATTTTCTCGTATACTTTTTGTTTTTATTGAAATATAAGTAAATAAATGCAATTTCTCTCAAATACTTCAAACAATTAGGCGGACAAGTTTATATAATACAACATAGTATTAGAGTCCATCATATAGGGTGCAAGAATCTAACTTACACATGAGGGGACATATGAAAAACATAAATAAATAAACCTCATTATTTAAGATTTTACAATGAGAAAGTTCACACAGTTCAACAGTTAGGAATTGCTTTTCAAATAACATAATTATTTGCTTTAAAGCATGTAGGTAGAGTTATAGAATGCCACAAGACATTTTACTTCTTACTGACCAAGCCAGTGAACTTAATATAAATTTATATGATAAGTAAAATACATATCATAAAATATTTCAACTAGAGATTTACACATAGTTAGAGTTTAAAATAATGGGTGCAGCCACACCCAGAAGTCTGTCAAGTGTAGGTCAATGTCGTTATAAATTTATTGTAGCTACTATCCAATTGTGCGCACCTCTTATATATATATATATATGTTACTTGGCTCTTATCATCAATCAATTTGTTAAATCTTTGTAATATTACTCATTGATTTATGTATTGCTTTTTTAACTATTAGACTGTAGACCTTTCTTAATTAGCATTACCATGCCAAATGACTTTACTAATTCGGTTGTAGATTGATGATCACGCCCAACTCTAGTCCTCAAAAGGATAAACGGTCGCTGTAAATATAATTCGGTCTAAGAGTCCGGAGTCGAATCCCACAAAGAACTAAGGCTTAGCTATAATTGTTCAATATTGCTAAGAAACACAAGTCCAAACAATTTCTAAATTATAAAGATTGAGATTTATATTTCTAACGAATTAACTAGCAAATACTAGAAAGCGGTAAAATTATCAACTAACGAGACAAAGGGTTGGAGACTAAATTAAGGAGGTCTAGAGTTATAATTTTCCTAATTGTCGAAATCCCTCCAACTATGTTCCCAACAATTTCGCCGATGTATTTTCTACTGATCGTGAGCACTTTAGGTGTCGTAATTCTCTCTCGAGCAACTACAATAATTTACTAGACATATTCTTTTGAACTACGCTAGTTGGCTTCATCGAACCGCTCACTATGACCACGTCAAGGCTTTGTTATTTCTAAACCTACCTTTAAACCCACTGTATTGATTTCTCATATACGTTAGGAGTGACGTTGTTCAACAACAACCTAAATATGTATCATTTCTCAAGCAACACATAATAAATAAGCACAGTCAATCGATGGCCATTCAATCAACTGAAATAAATACGTAGTTGAACAAATAGATAAATTCAAAGGCTAAATTATATTAAAACATAACCAGAATTCATCATGCAAAATGTTCCATCAAAACCCTAGATAACAAATTAGTTATTCATAATAGTATGCATAACTACAATACTAGAATTCATAACCAATAATAGAAATAGGAAGAAGGAAGTGAAAAACTTGTAGAAGAATTCTCCACATTGCTCCTAGTATGGTCTTGCCTCCTTAGGTCGAATCCCCAGTCTCCTTAGCCTCCTTAGGTCTAAATTGTGTCAAAATTATATCAAAAGTATATCAAAGGTCCTCAAAATATCGTTTTTCCATGTATATATACCAAGTAGGGTCGGGCCCAAATAATTATACCTTCTCCTACGCGAAAAAGGGCACTTTTCCAGGTCAGGACGTCCGCGGCCGCGGATTCAACCGAGGATTTGGCCGCAGATTTTACCCAGTGTTCTGCCTCACATCCGCGGCCAGATCCGCGGTCGTGGATTCGACCGCATTATTCACCATGTTATGTTTAGAATTTGGACAAACGTAAAACATGAAAGTTGTATACCTTTGAATTATATTTCCAACTATATGTCTAGACAGTGCGCAATATGCCTACTCGATTTTTCTTCGTTCTTAACTATCATCCGTTGATCCCCGAACACGATGCCGGCTTAATTTCTTGGGCTTTTACTCAGACTTCAAAGCTCCAAATCACTTGAATTCATTTCATAACATCTACATAGCTCGAAATCACTCCTACAAGGCATAAAACATACAATTAGTGTAAAACACTAGCGATTAAAGCTCAAACTCAATTAAAGTGCAGTAAATTAGAGTGTAATAAGCGACTAAAATACGTAATTATAGCCTATCATCAACACCCCACACTTAAACCATTGCTCGTCCTCGAGCAATCAAACTACACTTTATATAGACACGATATTTTTAAATAATTCTCCTAACTCATCACACCAAGAATACTTAAAATAGACAAAGCACAAAAGTGTAACATCTTCACCTCAAGATTTGACTTACAAGTACCACGCATTATTCACAACTCACCCACTTACTCTAACATAGAGGTCATTGACATTACCTTTCCTTCATGAATCAAGTGCCCTCATATAACAAAAGAGAGTAGTTCCACACAATAAAATTTAAGAACAATTAGGAACTCAAGATAGAAAGAATTCGCTCACTCTCAGAAATAACATTCATATGCTACAAAAGATATACCATAGGCTTGCCCGTAGTATACTACTCTACTAATCGAGCTCATTCAGTGTAGGATCAAGTATGACTTTATTTGATTGTAATGTAGGCTGTGGGACGGGTAGGATACATTTAGATATAAGAGTGACTACACCTCCCTAAGCACTTTAATACATATACTTTAACATTCAAACCCCATACTTATGTCAAACCAAACTCCACCTTCACATCAATGAATATTACCCCATACTTCTTTAAGCACAATTACATCAAGAGTAACCACTTATCAAGGAATTGTTGTTTTTTCACATCAATACAACTATTTTTTCCTTTTCTTTCTTTTTTTCAATTCAAGTGGCTCTTACTTTTTTAAAACAGTGCACATTTATCCTTATTTCATTAGTTCCACCCAAAAACCAAATCATCCACCCCACACTTTAACTTTTACACAGTTCATAATAATTCAAGTGCTCATGAAAGGTTAGAAGGTTCAAATAGATGGTTAATGCAAACAAATGGGTAAGGTTTGTAATGTGGTTGCCAAAGAAATAGGATTACAGGCTCAAAGGGTTAACTACGATACATAACAATTAGGCGGGTAAAATATATATATGGCTCAACAAAGAAGCACCTTCACTTCCAAGACTGAACAAAACTACCATTTCGCTTTGCAAACACACGGGGGCAAGTTCTAGGCATCAAATGT
The DNA here is from genome assembly GCA_000715115.1 of Nicotiana otophora. Taxonomy (NCBI): domain Eukaryota; kingdom Viridiplantae; phylum Streptophyta; class Magnoliopsida; order Solanales; family Solanaceae; genus Nicotiana; species Nicotiana otophora. Next base: position 65,303 of record AWOL01S0007323.1, on the reverse strand, counting down.
AATGCACAGAATAACACCCAAACCTCACACACACATGGCACATAGCTCACTCAGGATTGGATTCATCAAGACACTCTAGTCAAAGCAGTTAAGCAAATTTAAAATCATATAATTTAAGGTACTTATACAAGAGTCAAGAACTGAGCATAAGCGTCACAACCAAAGTACTCACTATTCTCAAGGCATAACAAAGGCAAGAGATATTGCTTCAATTCAAAACACAACACAATAGCTCCTATTCCTAAAAAATTAAAACTAGTTACACCCGGTTCAAACAAAACCCTTAAAAAAGAGCCGTGGCACAAAGAAAAACAAGGGGAATTACTACACTACCTACAAAAAAAAAATTGTCTTTTTCCTTTCGACTTAAATCCCTCAAGAAAAATATCTAATAGATCCATCGTCGGGAAAAGTCCAATATTTTCTATTTTTGTAAAAAAAAATAAAAATTATTTAATTAAACTAACACAACTAAAATAGCATGGAAAGTCACCCAAACAATCTCCTCACCCCGCACTTAAAATTGTGCATTGTCCCCAATGCACACCCATACATACAAGAGGGTAAAAGAAACTCTATGGAAAGCCAAAGGCCGACGCACTATCATCTCATGGGGTACTCAGACTTCTCTCAGGCCTGGTCCTTCGTGCGGGTACCTCACACTTAGTTCCAACCATCTGGTTTGTTGTTGCATTCTTCCAATGGCTTTGCGTTCCATGCTCCTAAAAAATCAAAAATCGACACTACAAAATAATACTATAATAAATAAATAAATAAAATAAAATAAAATAAAATAAAAATAAAAAAATAAAGTTGGGTTGCCTCCCAACAAGTGCTTGATTTAATGTCGCGGCACGACGAAAATTACTTTTTGTCTCCACCTTGAACTTATGAATTGGACCCCAAGTTTTTATTCTGCTCTATGATCATGCTCTTGGGGCGATACAAATTGTTGCGAGCCAAAAATTAAATGAATTCTCATCCACTTTTTGGCTCTCCACCGAGGAGTGTCACCTTGCCTAGACGGCCTTGAAAATTTCAAAATATAAGGCTCATCTACCTCTTCCCTGGACTGTTTTTAATGCTCGTAAAGATCCATTACCATTTCACCGTCTGAACATAATGTAGAGAAGTATTTGGAATGAGGTCCAACGCGCTCAAATACATGAACTTCAAGATTTTCGACATCCTCAACACCAATCACGCTAGAGTCAAATACATTTATATCCTCAACTTTCTTGGTTGACTCTAGTATCTCTTCTACAACATCGATATCCTCAAAATCTAGTTCAATTGATTGTTGGTGTTCTACTCTGTCCTCCTCCCTTAGCACCTCAATTTTTTCATCTAATACAAGTTCCTTTTGGCTACTATCTACAATATCAGCTGGTTGAGTATTAAATGCTTCAACTAATTGATGCACTTGTGTCTCCAGGTTGCGAATAGCAGCATCTTGCCTTTTTATGTGAAGTTGTTTCTCCTTATTTTGCTCCACAAGGCACTTTAGCATATCCTTGATCTCTTTCAGGTCATCATCCCTGGGTTCTTTGTTCCTATTAACTTTACAAGAAAAAGAAGAACCATCATAGTAAGGGGTTGGGAAAAGATAAGAAGTATAAGCACAACCATGAAAGTGACCATCTTGACCACCACACATATCACACACATTCCACACATAAGTTTGAGTTGGTGTACATAACTCGCTCTCGGGAATATTTTGATAATTTTGCAATGGGTGGCTTCCTCTATAATATGCATAAGGAGGATCAAAAGTAGAATTACCAACATCAAAACTCTCATAATTCCAAAATGTCATGTCTCTCAAGTCAAAAATAAAAATTTTAAAAATAATCAGATACAAGAAAACAAAAAGAAAAGTTCAAACTTGCAACTTAGAAATATGTACACCTACAGCTACACCGTTAGTTCCCCGGCAACGGCACCAAAATTTGATCACGCCCAACTCTAGTCCTCAAAAGGATAAACGGTCGCTGCAAATATAATTCGGTCTAAGAATCCAGAGTCGAATCCCACGGAAAACTAAGGCTTAGCTATAATTGTTCAATATTGCTAAGAAACACAAGTCCAAACAATTTCTAAATTATAAAGATTGAGATTTATATTTCTAACGACTTAACTAGCAAATACTAGAAAGCGGTAAAATTATCAACTAACGAGACAAAGGGTTGGATACTAAATTAAGGAGGTCTAGAGTTATGATTTCTCTAATTGTCGGAATCCTTCCAACTATGTTCCCAACAATTTCGCCGATGTATTCTCTACTGATCGTGAGCACTTTAGGTGCCGTAATTCTCTCTCGAGCAATTACAACAATTTACTATATATATTCTCTCGAACTACGCTAATTGGCTTCATCGAACCGCTCACTATGACCACGTCAAGGCTTTGTTATTTCTAAACCTACCTTTAAACCCACTGTATTGATTTCTCACATACGTTAGGAGTGACGTTGTAGATAATAAGAAAATTAAAGCAAAATAAAAAAGAACTAATAATAATACAAATCTAATTAAGTATAAGAAAATACAAGAATATTATTGATCCTACATGTAAGAAAAAGATACGCTTGCAACTACCTACTATTCTTCTACTCTAATTCTTGACCTTCACACCTTCCTATCAATGGTCTCAATAAGCTGCAGATGTGTCATGTCCTACCTTATCACTTCTCCTCAATACTTTTTAGGTCGACCTCTAGCACTCCTTAGACCCATAATTGCCAACCTCTCACACTGTCACGACCCCAAATTCCCTCTGTAGGAGGTCGTGATGGCACCTAGTCTCTAAGACTAGGTAAGCCTATCAATGCGGAATAATCATAAATATCTGAAAATAAATAAACTACAATTCAAATGATTATAACTCCCAAAACCCGACAGGAATAAGTCACAAGCTTCTAAAAATTTATTCTCAATGTTTCTATGTATCAAGATCTAAAGACAAATAAGGAAGCAACAATAAATGATAGAAGGGGACTCCTGAGTCTGCAGACGCTGGCAGATATACCTCGAAGTCTCCGTGCGCAGATAACTCACTGACGTCTAGACTAGTAAGATGTACCTGGATCTGCACAAAAAGATGTGCAGAAGCGTAGTATGAGTACGCCATAACGGTACCCAGTAAGTGCAAAGCCTAACCGCAATAGAGTAGTGACGAGGTCAGATCAAGCCCTACTGGAGAATAGATAATGACATCAAAAAATGTTTAAACAATTTAATAAGATAAAATGACTATGAAAATGAATCAAATAGTATGTCACATTTAATGACACCAAATAATTGCAAATAATATCTCGTGGAATCAAAACATAATTTCTTTCAACTTTGTGAAAATCACAACAATTAATCGAAGGCAACTATGGCCATAAATCAATATCAACAAGGGCACTACCGAGGTACCGCCTCGTAGTCCCAAATTATAAATAATTTCACAATATCTCATTTCCTTATATCACCACGGGAACCTTCACGATTTATTTAAAGAAAATATTTTTCCCGAAATAGCATCCCGCATTTTAGCCACCCTTATCACACCGCATGACTTCTAGTAGTCAACCCTACTAGCCACGCGTATCAAGCCACCATTATCTCACTGCATGCATTTTAATACACGAACTTTATACCACCGCATGCATATTAATATCACAATATATCACAATTTTTCCCTCAAGTGCCCAATATTTCAATTTTTCACAATACATCAACAATAATATTTTTCAACAATAAAGAGCTCATGGCTCATGCCAGAATAATCCAACAATAATATTTTTTCCACAATAAAGAGCTTACGGCTCCATCACAATGAGTACCAAAAACTCTTACGAAAATATTCAAGAATAAATAATTCAGAAAAATAATATTTCTAATTTTTAATACGTTGCTTCAATATCAAATTTAAAAATGTCAAATACTTCATATTAATAATATTTAATTTAAAGAAAATCAACCTTCAAATAATGCACAGTATAAAAGAAACCAAGTTTCAATTAAACAGGTAAAATAATTAGCATGAAAAGGTCAAACAAATTTAAAATATATATCTCAGATCAATGATGAAGAATATAACAAGATAAAATAATTTAATAAATGCGCAGCAATGATCTACACAATTTAAAAATATAATCTTTCATATTTAGCCCGTGTACATACCCGTCACATCGTGTACACAACTTTCAACACATTTCAATAATCACATTAATATCAATTCTAAGGGAAATTTCCCTCACACAAGGTTAGACAAGTTACTTACCTCGACTTGCTCCAATTTAACCAAGTATTATGTTTTTTTTTCGATTTTCCGACTCCGATCGACTCGTATCTAGTCATAATTAATTTGATACAATCAACAAAAATTATAGAAATCAATTTCATAAGGAAATATTACATTTTTCAATGAAATTCGAAATTAGCTCAAAAATTGTCCGTGAGGCCCACATCTCGAAATCTTACAAAACTTATAAAAATCCGACAACTCATTCAATTACGAGTCCAACCATACCAGTTTCACTCAAATCCGACTCCGGATCGACACCGAAATCTCAAAAATTCATTTCTATGAGATTTCTAAAAATTTTCAAATTTCAATCTCAAAACACTAATTAAATGGTGAAAACAATGATATATTCGTGTATATTGACCAAATCCAAGTTAGAATCACTTACCAAATATTTTTCCTTGAAAATATATCAAAATCGTCTCTCCTCAAGCTCCAATTCGTCAAAAAGGCAAATGGGACGAAGTCCCCTATTTTTATAACTTACAGATTTGTGAGGGAGCTCGATTTTGTGAGGGAGCTCGATTTTGTCAGGGAGCTCGATTTGTCAGGGAGCTCGATTTTGACAGGAAGTCCGAATTTGACAGGCAGTCCGATTTTGACAGGCAGACCGATTTTGACAGGCAGCCCGATTTTGGCAGCATTTCCAGCAGAAAAAATGCAGCAGCTAAGTCCCATTTTTGATCCGTTAACCATCCGAAACTCACTCGAGGCCCTCGAGACCTCAACCCAATACACCAACAAGTCCTAAAACATCGTACGAACTTATTTGAAACCTCAAATCATATCAAACAATGCTAAAATCACGAATCACACATAGATTCAAGCCTAATGAACTTTGAAACTTTTAATTTCTACAAACA
>AWOL01S0007323.1:16613-50712 GCA_000715115.1 Nicotiana otophora | reverse complement strand
ATACTATACTATATATACATCTTATATATAGTATATAAGATGTATATATATCTTATCGAATATATCTTATATATATATATATACACTATATATACATCTTATCTACTATATATATTCGATATTAAATATTGAATATTAAAATTTAGGATGTTAAATAAAATTTAGGTCACAATTCTATAATACAATTTACAAAGAATTGCCTTAGATATTTTTTTTAACATCTTTTTGTCTCTAATATCTATTTAATTTGTTTTAAAAAAACATATATATTTTGGGCCCACTTAGCCCGTTTAGCCCGTGGGCCGGGACCGTTTAGTCCGGGACCAAACGGTCTCGGTCCCAGTCCCGGGCCGGTCCTAACAAAAAGCCCGTTTAGCCCGGGGCCGTTTGGACCGGCCCACTTGGCCTGTTTAGGCCCGGGACCGGCCCACTTGCCAGCCCTAGTCCCGAGCTTCATGAGCTTCTTGTTGAAATCGACCCGGGACCGGGACCACGAACTAACGGTCCCGGGTTAAGTGGGCCCAATGGATACTTTCTATTGTTTAAATTTGTTTTTATAAAAGTTAGAGAAAAAAAATGGTAATAACAATATCTAAGACAATTCCTTGTAAATTATTTATAGAATTGTGACCTAAATTTTTTAATTCAAATTTAAATACAAAAATATCTTAAAGAGATATTCAAAGCAATGCGTTATAATTTTATTATAGCATTAAAAAAATATGGCAATATCTTTCTTAGTCTTCCTTCCCCTATGGAGCGAGTACAACAAGGTGTTAATACCACCATTGAGAAGAAAAAGAAACTAATCAAGATGTGTCAAAGTACAAGTTACATATTAATTTTTGTTCATATAAGTTACATTGTATCTCTTACAAATTTCATAAATCCTTCAAGGTTCGGAGGAATTTCCGTTGGTGGTGGCGGAAAAGAAGCTTGGTCATCACCGCTTCCGGGCGAAGCAGCATCCTCCGCAAGTTCAGCTAGCATTTCTTCGTAAGCTTCGTCTACCTCTAGTTGTGATTCAACAAGTCCAAAATTTTTTCTTTCCGAACGGATCCAATCTCTGAAAAGTACTGATTTTTTCAAGCTCTCCCTTATAGACGCTCTATAATCACCGAGTTGAAGTCTTGCTTGACTGAAAGCGCTGTCTGATGCCACTGTTGAAGCTTGAATAATTAAAATATCTCGGGCCATCCTTGAAAGAATCGTAAAGTATTTTTCTTTATCCTTCCACCATTACAAAATATTAAAGGAGCCGTCGGGATTCACTTTCTCAATTCCCCGTGACAAATAAACTTCAACCTCATTTAGTTGTGAAACATTATTAGTATTAGAACCTTGAGAACCCATGAACTCCGCCCAAGCACTAAGCGCTCTTACTCATGCAGTTCTTTTAGATGATTGAGAACTAGAAGAAGAAGGAGTTGGAACATTTGGTCTAGCATGATCTAATGCAACTTGATAAGCATTATAAATAGTTTGAACATTTATTTTAATTGAGGCTATTGCGTCCGGAAGTTTAGACAACTCCTCATCTTCAAGTGCTAAACCATTATAAACAGTTTCATACCAAAATTGAAGACCTCCTAATTTCATAGTAGGATTTAATAATGCAGCAACACCATAAATAGGGGAAATAGGGAAAAAAATATTTTTAAAACTTTTTTCTCATAGAATCAATAGCAAGTTGATAAATTTCCCCACCCTCTGAAAAATGATCAAACAAATTTGCAAGTTCTGCAATATAAACTAAACAGTTAGAAATAGTAGGATAATATTGCCCAGAAAATTCATTTGTAGCAATATGGAATTTTTCTAAAAAATCTACAAGCATTTTAACATTAGCCCAATCCGCATTTGTAAGGTGCTCATCATCATCACTTACATGAGCATTAAACGTTGAGTTTATGGGGTTTCTATATTCATATGCAACAACTAAACTTTCATACATGTAATTCCATCTAGTTGGACAAGGTTTAGGAACCTTTCTTTCTCTTAGGCCAAATTCATAGCATCTTTTAAAATATTCTCTAAGTCTACTTCTACGGTTTGAATAAAAAAGCCAATTAAGAGCTATTTTAACCTTTTCTATTTCAACATTTAAAATTCGCATACCATCACCCATAATTAAATGGTAAATATGACAAATACATCTAACATGAAAAATGTTACTAAATGCAGGACTTAGTGTAGTGGTAGTGTGACGTGAATTAATTATTCTATAAGCAATAATGCGCTTTTGCATTATCCAATCATCATCAATCGAATGACTGGTAACGGTAAGGTAATCACAGTCATTACCACTTCTACCAATATCAGTTGTAATAGCAACACGATAATTTATATGAGTAAATAAATAGCGCAAATATTGTTCATATTCATGTTTATATTTATAAATATCGCTTTTTATGGTTGTGCGAGGAAAACCTTTATAAGTAGGATTATAAACTTTTCTAATATAATGCACAAAGTGAGGGTTAGAAGGAAAACTATAGGGTAAGAACATAACAGTAACCATTTTTGTCAATTCTTCCCGATTTTTTTTTAGATAATAATATAAAATACCACCGGTAATAGTGTTAATTCCCGGTTGAAATTGATTTGACCCGGTACTAAGGTCAGCCTGACTAGGTGCACTTGTCCCCTCGGCCAAAGCATTCATACGAAAATATCTAGCTTTATCTTGAGGGTGTAGCAAAATGTGTCTAGTCAAACTCCCCTCTCCTCCCCTCCCCCGGCTTCCAACATATTTAAAAACTAACTCTTTGTCACAAGTTTTACACTTAGCCCTATTTTTTTCTCTTAATTGAGTAAAGAATGGCCGAGCAACAGATGTTTCTGCCCGTTTAGAAGGTTGTCTAGAAAAAGTAGGGGCAGTAACAGGAGGGTTAGACGGGGCATCATTTGGATTATTGTTAGTTGGGTTAACTTCAGGAGCAAGACTAGTGGGTGTATCGTCATCCGATTGCGTTTCATCAAAATCTATATCTTCATCATCATTTTCATCAATAGTTGAATTACCATAAAGAGCATTCATATATTCATAGTTTAATTGTTCACCGAGTGTAATATTATGGCAAAATTGACTCTCGATAAATTGTAATAAACTATTATCTCTATCAAGAATAGGAGGTGTAGGACGGGTAACAGGTTTGGGTCGGAGAGCCGGAGAAAGTGGAGGAGGAACAGATTGGCCACTAGATTGACCACTCTTGAATTTTTTCTTATTTTTACTAAATATTTTTTTAAAGGAATAAGCCATCTTAATTAATCAAGCAATACAAAGTAAATAAAACAAACAAAATTATAATATTAAAACTTAAGAGTTGGAACGAGTTGACCGAATTGACGAACAACTTGTTGAAAATTAATTATCGTTAAAGACTTGAAGATTTCAATTCACCAACTTAACAATTTTGCACAAATTGTAACAATAAAGTAAGCAATTATAGAAGAAAATTAGAGAGAGATTGAAAGATATTGATAATTTTATGAGAAAAATAAAAGAATGAGGGGGTATTTATAGTTAAAAATAGGAAAAAAATATAATTATAAAAAGTTTGGGGTTAAAACAAAGTTGGGGAGGATTAAATGGCTATTTTGGCAGGTAAAACAACCATATTTTAAATGCCATAACGGCTATAATGTGGCAGATTTTTTTTAAAAAAATAATTAACCGTTGGGCCCGTTTAGGACCGCTTGAACCGGCCCACTTCCCAGTCGGTCCCGGTCTCGCGGGCCTCGCCTATGGGACCGGCCCACTATCCAGCCCACCTCCCCACGGTCCCAGTCCTATCCGGTTAGGACCGTTTAGGCACATCGCCCATTTTAGCTTGCGGTCCTGGGCCGAGCCCGGTCCTAACCGGCCCACATGCCACCCTTAGGTATAGCTATGAGTCATTCCCCTTTTTATAGTCTAGCATAGTCAAAGAGTTATATCTCCTTTCTTTTTCTTTTTCTTTTTCTTCTTTATAATTTTTTGTTTGTTTCTTTTTCATCTTTGTAATTTTCATTAGGTGAAGACCCCCACTAAACTGGATAAATAAAAGAATTTACGTGGACTTAAAATTCTAATATTTTATTATTTAATAAGAATATACATGTCCTATATGTCTTGGAAGTTCTAAAATTATAACATTTTAAAATAAAAAATAGACTTCTAAACCTACAAAATATTTTGAAACGTGATTTTTAATGCCTGGTTATGTGAATTTGCAATGGCTTTTTAAGCTTACGAATCTAGAAACGTGCTCTCTTTTACAAATATGGTATATATTACATAAATCAAATAATAAAAATTAATACACAATATTTAGTAAATTTTTAAGTCCTAATATTAGAAAAATAATTAAAAATCTTAAATATTAGGAAAATAATTAAAGTATTAAATATTAGAAAAATAATTAAATGACTATGTTGTCTAATGTGAAATCTATTTTTAAAGGTTAAAAAACGCAAACAACATTTCGTTAAAGGTCTTTATGCTTTTAATATAAATATAAATATATTTTATTAAGATAATTGATATTATATAAAATTAATTAGTTTTAATTCGATGACCACCTATAAATCTTCAATTGAGAAGAAGAAAAATCGAAGGAGTGTCGACCAATATTATTGACTTTAGTTATAATTTTCTGCTTGATCTTTCTCTATTTTTATTTTTTAATTTTATTAAGAGAATTAAATTATATAAAAAGTTTAGATTATAATTCTATGGAAAAGAATAATTCAACCCAACAATTTTTATTTATTCTCTGTCAATTACGATGAATTTTGAAATCATCCAAAAGACATCAGTACTCCTACCTTGAGTAAAGATGTATAGGACTACGAACTTATTGAAAGAGCTGCACATGAGTTGGTTGTTCATGATTGAATGGATTTTAATTTAATTTTATAGATATTTCGGTCAATGCTTGGTATGCTTAATTGTTCTCTATTTTTTATTTGTTTTTTAAAATTTATATTATATAATTTAAATAAGGAATGGATTTAATGTTCAAAATTTTAGGAGAAAACTTTTATATATATATATATATATATATATATATATATATATATGGTTGTTCATGATTGAATGGATTTTAATTTAATTTTATAGATATTTCGGTCAATGCTTGGTATGCTTAATTCTTCTCTATTTTTTATTTGTTTTTAAAAAATTATATTATATAATTTAAATAAGGAATGGATTTAATGTTCAAAATTTTAGGAGAAAACTTATATATATATATATATAATTTATGTACAATATATGTATAATTGTGTATAATCTATGTATACCGGCTAAAAAAAGAAAACATTAAATCTGGACGACTATTTGTGTAACAATCCCCAACACTTTCTAATGATCTTCTTGCAACGGGAGAAATTCAAAAATAGCCAGATTTACAAGTAGTAATTCAAAAATAGTCACAGTTTCAAAAGTAATTGAAATTTAGCCACTTTTCATGTAAAGAAAAATCTAAACGAAAACACTATTCAAAATCCGAAAATATTCCAGCATAATATACATATACTGGAACTCCAGCATATTATACTGGAGTTCCATTATAATATGCTGGAACTCCAGTATAATATGCTGGAGTTTCAGTATAATATACCGGTCCAGCATAATATGCTGGAAGTTCGTACACAGGTGCTCCAATCTCCAGTATAATATGCTGGAGTTTCAGTATAATATACCGGTCCAGCATAATATGCTGGAAGTTCGTACACAGGTGCTCCAATCTCCAGTATAATATGCTGGAGTTTCAGTATAATATACCGGTCCAGCATAATATGCTGGAAGTTCGTACACAGGTGCTCCAATCTCCAGTATATTATGCTGGAACTTTCCGCGTGTTGGAGTTCTAGCATAATATGCTGAAAGTTCATACACATGTACACCAATCTCCAGTATATTATGCTGGACCGGTCCGTATTACAGCGAGTGACTATTTTTTAATGACCTTGCAAACGCTAACTATTTTTGAATTACCAGTTCGAAAACTGGCTAGCCCGTGCTATTTTTACTCTTGCAACTGCATAAGGCCCACGTCTCTAAGCCCGTGTTGAGAACTATAAGCCCACAAGTCTAGCCCGGTCCAATTTCCTTCACATTTTTCATCTACAAGGAAATCCAGAAAAGAAAAGGAATCTTTATACGTCCATCAAAATAATAGATGTAAAATATATATTTTTGTATATTAATATACAATATACATATTTTACACAAAATTAATGTGTATTTTTTATAACTAGCGACTGTAATTATTTTTGGCCAACCAAATAAATGCATGAAAATACCGGTATCTCATCTTATACATTATTGTTATAAGTTAATATTACAAAATATTTTCTGACTAAAATTTTATAAATATGTTTAATAATAAAAAATTGTTTATGGAATTTATATTTCTGTTATTTCACTTTATAAAATTTAAAAATCCATATCTAAATTCACATAAAAGAAATACTCTACTAGATATTTGATTTAGGGCCTGTTTGGAAAAACATGATTTTTGTTTTTCGAAATCAGTGTTAGGGTATAGAATTTTCGATTTTCACTTGAAGATGAATTTTGAAATTTTTCGAAAATTTTAAAAACTCTAAAAAACTATTTTTTAAAATTTTCACTTCAAATCACTCATAAAAGTTCAAAAACAACTCTTTCATATCCAAACACAACTCTAATTTTCGTTTAGAATTGTCTTTTCATTTTTTACGAAATTTGATGATTCTTATGTCCAAACTCCACTAAGCCTGCCACTTCTGCGAAGAGTAAAGAATTGGTTGTCCTATTTTAACGTAGTTTGCTCGTGGAGTCAGCAGGTGTGTGTTGGGGGGAGGGGGAAGAATCCTGTTGCTTCGATATAAGACAAGGTTGACAATTTTTCAAAAGTCTGAAAGGTGGAGCTAAAGTATTTAACTTTTTATAATGACCAACGTTAACATTTGTCGCTTTTTACAAATTTTTTATATTTTAATGAAGCCAATGGTCAACACAACGTATTTCTAGGTTATAAAATTTGTAGGTTTTCTAATCGATGTTGAGCCATGTACAAAGATTTCTAACTTGTTCGAAAGCTAAGGAATTTGACACCGTCATATAATACAGGAGTAATGTTTATCTCAAATTAAAGCTCTCCACTGTCAAAACTCAAAAGTCTAAACCAAAATGATAGGACATTCTTATAGAAGTTAAACACAATGAACCACATGCAAAATGACAAAGCAAACAATCTACGTAAGTTTTTCAAAATAATCCCATATCCTTCCCTCTAAATTTGGATAGGAGAAGAGAGATAGGGGGCGTGAGCACGGCGTAATTAGGGGATGGAAGGGGGTAATGCCGGAAAATAATACTATGTATATTTTATCAATTATTTTATGTAAAAATAGTTAACTTCTTTTGACTTTTTAGCATATTTATAACCAGTTTGGCCAAGACTTTTCGAGCTCAAAGTTGAATTGTTTGGCCAAGTTATTTGAGGAAAAACAAAGTGATTTTGAATAGAAGCAGAAAAAGAAAAAAATAGCTTCTCTTCAAAAACACTTTTTTGAAAACTACTTTTGAGAAAAATAACTTATAAACAGTTTTTAAAAGATTTGTCAAACACTAATTGTTTCTCATAAGTATTTTTCAAATAAATTATCAAAACACAAACTGATTCCCACCAAAAAGTATTTTTGAAAAAAGTAAAAGCAATCTTGATTTTTTCGACTTCGCCGAACAATGTTATTAGTTTTTAATTTTCTCATCGAAAATCATGTCTCAATGGAAGTGAAGAAAGAGAAGAGAGAAGCTGCCCACTTGTCAAATCTTTCTCCTTTGCCTTTTGCTCTTTAGGCGCTGTATATTCATTTTTATTGTCACGTCAGCTTTTAATTAAGGTGATACGAGATTCGCATTGGACAAGATATAAAGTAGGAGCATGCTAGCAAATTTTAAGTAGGGTGGTTTTTCTTAACAACTTTAAGGACAAGATATGTATTTCCCAATGTTTAACGTAAATTAGAGTGCTCTCAACGCTCAATGTCTTAACAAAAATGAGTAGAAAAGTTTCACGCGGAAAATGTAACGACCCGGCCGGTCATTTTGAGTATTTCAGCCTCGTTCTCCCATTTAATGCTTAATTTATGCTTTATAGTTGTTGTGTGACTTGTCGGGGTAATTGGTTCGGGGCCAGTGAGATTTTGAAATGAATTGTAACACTTAGTTTCAAGGTTTAAAGCTTAAGTTAAAATAGTGACCGGATGTCGACTTATGTGTAAACGACCCCGGAACAAAGTTCTGATGATTTCCAATAGCTCTGTATGGTGATTTTGGATTTAGAAACGTGTCCGAAAATTATTTGGAAGCCCGTAGCTAAATTAGGCTTGAAATGGCTAAAATAAAAATTTAAGTTTGGAAGTTTGACCGGGGAGTTGAATTTTTGATATCGAAGTCGGAATTCAGTTCTGAAAAATTTCATAGCTCCGTTATGTCATTTATGACTTGTGTGCAAAATTTGAGGTCAATCGGACTTGATTTGATAGGTTACGGGATTGAATATAGAAGTTGGAATTTTTTGTTTCAATAAGCTTGAATTGGGGTATGATTTGTAGTTTTAGCGTCGTTTGACGTGATTTGAGTTTTCGACTTAGTTCGTATGATGTGTTAGGACTTGTTGGTATATTTGGTTGGGGTCCCGGGGGCCTCGGGTGTGTTTCAGGTGTGTTTCGGATCATTTTGGGCTACTTTGGATGCTGATTTTCTAATGTCTAGTGTTGTTTTTCGCGTTCGCAAGGAGCCTCTCGCGTTCGCGAAGAAGGATTTGGCTTTTGGGATTTTGTTATTCACGTTTGCGAAGAAGGAAATCTCTGTTGCACATGTCTGACTTTGGAGGCTCATATCTCACAATCTATAGGGAATTTAGAGATGATCCAAAAATAAAAGTTGTAGCTCTTTGTGTATAGTTTTCAGAAAGGTAAATCATTTATCATTTGGAGTTGTGTACAAAACGTTATGGTAGATAAACTATAGGTTATCTGAGAAGAGTTTGAAAATCTCTCCTGCATAGGGCTGATTTTGGAAGCTTCTATCTCATAATCTATAAGGAATTGGGAGATGAGTAATAAAATAAAAGTTGTAGTTCTTTGTGTCTAGTTTTCAGAAAGGAAAATCATTTATCATTTGGAGTTGTGTAGAAAAAGTTATGGTGGATATACTACAGGTTATCTGGGAAGAGTTTGGAAATCTCTGCTGCACAGGGCTAGAGTTTGAAGCTTATATCTCGCAATCTATAAGAAATTGGGAGATGAGCAACAAATGAAAGTTATAGTCCTTGGTGTCTAGTTTTCAGAAAGTTAAACCATTTATTATTTGGAGTATGACCATTATGCTAGAGACTATGTGGGAAGAGTTTGAAAATCGCGGCTGAGGAGTTTGTTCATCGCGAACGCGAAGAACAAACCCCTGGGCAGCAGAATAAAGTCCAAATTCGTCTCATTCTTCCATTTTTGGACCAAGGAAGCTCGGGTGAGGCGACGTTTCGAGAGTGTTTCAAAAAAAATATTGGGGCAAGAATTTCTAATTCGATTTTGGTTAAAATACATGAATCTATTGTTGTTTTTATCATGAAATTAGTGAATTGGGTTGAAAATTATAGAAATTATTTTATACCTTAAATTGAGGATTTAGAGGTTGATTCGTTGTTGAAATTTAGTAAAATTGGTATGGTTAGACTCGTGGTTGAATGGGTTTTCGGATTTTGTAACTTTTGTCGGGTTCCGAGACGTGGGCCTCGCGGACGATTTTTGAGTGCAATTTCGGATTTTGTTGAAAAATTGATATTTTCATATGGAATTAATTCCAATAATTTGCATTGACTGAATCAAATTAATTGTGTCTAGATACGATGCTTTTAGAGACCAATTCGCGAGGCAAAAGCATAGCGGAGTAAAAAATTACACGATTTGAGGTAAGTAACACTTCTAAACTTTATTATGAGGGTATGAATCCATGAAGTACGTGTTGTATGAATTGTTTGGAGATGACGCATATGCTAGGTGACGGGCGTGTGGGCGTGCATCATAGGAATTGTGACTTAATTGATTCCGCGGAGTTGCATAATTAAATAAATATCATTATCCGCATATCCTCCACGTGTTAGAGAAATTGAGCTGAGATTCATATTAAAGATCATGTTTAGGCTACACGCCGATATATTTTAGGACCCACATGGGTTGTATTGCTGTTGAACTTTTTGTTTAAAATATAATTTTGTACTCAGTCACATCTGTCACTTGCATATCATATCTTAGTCTCTGTTGTCATTTATTGATATATCATATCATTATGTCAGGTTGATTTTCGTGTCATTGAGTGCCCGGGAGACTGGAGATTCTGAGTGATATTTATGTTTATTTATTTATTTCTGGATTTGGCTATTATAGCGCTTGGGCTGAAGGAGCCCCTACAGAGTTTGCACCCCCCACAGTGAGCGCAGTTGATATATATATCTGGGATGGATCTTCCTAGGGCATGGATCTTGCGATAGATATATATATTGAGGGATGGATCTTCCCTGGCATGGATCTTGCCCGAATCATTTATATTGAGGGATAGATTTTCCCTAGGCATGGATCTTGCGTGAAACATTTATATTAAGGGATAAAATTTTCCTAGACATGGATCTTGTCCGAATTATTGATATTTAGGGATGGATCTTCCCCTGGGCTTGATTGGCCTTATACAGTACTGGGCGACTGACTGTCAGTTGATGTGTACATATATATGAGGAATGGATCTTCCGTGGGCTGGATTGGCCATATACAGTACTGAGTGATTGAGTATTTTTAGATTGTGAGTACACGGAGTTTTCACTAAGGTGCATCACATACGGTATGTACATTGGCATGTAGATACAGAGATGTAATATTCCTCATACTGTTCCGAATTGATCTATTTTTACCTGTGCTGAGTTTAACTGTTGAACTTGAAAGCATGCCTACATTTCTGTACCGTTATTTCTATATTGCACTGTACATGCTAAGCTCGTCACTACTTTCAGCCTAGAGGTTAGTCTTGCTACTTATTGAGTTGGTTGTACTCATACTACACTCTTCACCTCGTGTGCAGATATAGGTGCTCCCGGATACGGTGATTGCTAGACTTGGTGATTTATCTGTTGGAGACTATGAAGGTAGTTGTTTGGCGTCCGCAGACCTTGTCTCTATTCCCTTCAGTTATTGTGTTGTTCTATATTTTTCAGACAGTATTCTTATCGGTTCGACTTTATTATTATTTAGATGCTCATGTACTCAGTGACGCCGTGTTTTGAGAGTGTATTTTACATCAATATGTGAGACTTTACTATTAAATTTATATATTAAGTTTTTAAACTTAAAAGAAATTGTGGCTTATTGAGATTGTCGATTTGTCTATTATGGAGATAGGCGCCATCACAAAATGCGGATTTTGAATTTTGGATCTTGACAGAAAGACAGTATCCAACATGCAAAGCGACAAGCAAAAAATCTCATTCACAAAGTTTCAACCAAAAAAAGTTGTATTGAAATTCTTAATTGGAATTAGCAGCAGTCCTATTACTTTCTTTTCTCAACCTTGGAACCTACTGCACTAGCCATGCCGTGATTTGCAAGGCATTTTGTCCCCTGTTTCTCGATATCACATCATATTTTCACCAAGACACACAGATTTTTCTTTTCTTTAATTCATTTACTCTTTTCTTAGGGATAGCACAGCAGGCAGGAGGCGGATGCATCATATCAATATTTGGTTCATTTCATCTCAGTACTTTCGATGCAAAATATAAATTTATGTATAAAAATTTATTTCATCTCAGTACTTTCGATGCAAAATATAAATTTATGTATAAAAATTTATTTTAACTTAGTACTTTCGATGCAAAATATAAATTTATATATAAAAATTTATTTCAACTCAGTACTTTCGATCCAATTCTGTACCCTCATAGCTTAAACCCGATGCAAAGATCGCATCCATTTAACCATACTCCTTGGTCTCTAGCATGTATCCTTTTATTGAACATTTTAGAGTGCTCTTAAAAAGCTGAATTGATTCACCACGTCAAAAAGCCTTTCGTATGTTCAAGATCACTCGTAGTTAGCAAGATAATGCAATAAGACGCCAGTTAAATTATCGAACATCAGAATCAACTTCGGGTACACATATTTTTTCATACGAGGGAGTTGATCTTGAGCTACTCCACCCATTCCTTTATTTGGCCTTTGTGTTTTAAGGATAATTTCGGGCGCGGATCTAGGCCTAAAATATGGGGCACGTGAACCCATGGTCTCTTTGTCAAACTAGTTATTTTATGTACATATTCTCTATAATTGGTGTAATATTATCTGTTAACACACATGCTCTAAAAAGTCTGAATGGTGCACTTGGTTTAGTTCCTACTTAATACTTCTTTTTTCTTCTTTCTTTAGCGGTGCATTCATGTTCTAGAAATCCTAAATTTGCATAATTTAAAGTAGTTTGATTGACAACTTAACTTTAGGCAACCTAATGGTCAATACAAGGATATTTCTAGATTATAAAACAACAAACAACAACCCTATGTATTTCCCACAAGTAAAGTTTGCAGAGTGTTTCCGATAGACTTCCGGCTCATTTCTAAATTATACAGCGACGAGCAAACAATCAAACAATTCTATCCACTTCAAACAAAAGAAGCTATATTGAAATTCTTAAAAGAAAGCAGCAGCCTCACTTTTTTTCCCAAAGTCAACAGTGCATTTTGTCCTATGTTTCTTGGTATCACATCATGTTTTTACCCAGAATGACACCTTTTTCTTGTCTGTTACTAGCTGGAATTTGTTTGTTTTTTTCATTTAGCTTACAGAGATACTCCAGTATTTACAACTACCAAGGAGATTAAAAGAGGTTGTTCTGGTGAATGTTTCTGACTCTCTAAATTATGGCTTAATTAAAGATTCTAAACTTGGGGTTGAACCACTACCCTTTTGCTACCATGTTGGCTACTGCTACTACTTGAAATACTAGCACTGCTACTGCAAAACAAGTCACTGCTTCCTTCCTTTTTGGTGGATTGATTCTTTGGCCTTCTTGGAATGCATCTTGCTCTCACTTCATCTCTCTCTTTCTCCCTCAGTTCCAACTTTGCGCTCCTGCAAACCAAAACAGAAAAAAGAAAATGAAATTTTGCATTTGAACATAAAAGAATAAGATTTGAGTAATTATAAAGATTCTTTTTACATATTTATTGTAGTTTTATACTTATCATTGAGATTTACATGTAATTATGTTAAAAAGTAACCTAATTATGTACTGTTTTCTTACATTCATAAAACCATAACTCAAAGAAGATAAGAGGCATTCGTGTATGATTAGAGATAAACAACCCCACATGCTTAGAATAGTAGGAAGAATAATGCTACATAAGTTTTTTTTCCTGCATCTGCAATTCTGAAAGATTACAGAAGTTTTTAATTAATGTTGATGTGTACCTTTTCGGAAGACAGTGAGCAATTAATTTTAGTTCTAACTTAGGAGGGTAATGTGATTGAGACATCGTACTAATACCCCTATACTAAGTATACTAAGTTACAAGAGGAAAGATCAGTGGATAAGCCAAAGCGGAAATTGTACTTTTCAATCATGAAAACAGGACAAATTTTCACAGGTTTGAAGTTACCCCATCTTGAAAAAAGTTGAATCAATTTACTCACATACTGCCAATCAGTCATAAGGTTACCCTTTAAGTAATTCACGTGTAGTGATGAATAAAATTTACTTGAAGCTATTTTTTTCTTTAAGTGGAAAATAATAATTGCCCGATACAAATGGCCAGAACCAGAAACTGCAGAACCTCTTTAAGTGCTGTTCCTGAAAATTTACTCTCTTGAATAGCATTTCAGATTGCAGGCTGATTGACCAGTGACCACATGAAAAAGCCTTTCATAAACACCAGATAACTCCTAGTTAGCAAGATAAAGCAATAAGGACGCCAAGTAATTTTTCTTAGGATTCTAGTGTTAATAACTATTTTGTGTGACAAAAGCTAAACCAAGTATAGATTTAATGTATTTTTGAATAGCTATACATGTAATCGGAAACAACCTCCCTACCTTTAAGAAGGTAGGGATAAGGTTGTGTACACACTACCCTCACAAGATCCCACTTATGAAATTACACTGAATTTGTTATTATTGTTGAATAACTATATACATATACCATGTATTATCTTCAACGTAATGTTAAAGAGGCCTTTGCATTTACGGCTAATTTTTAACAACGGTTATATTCTAGTTAACTTGTGCATACCTTAATTAAGTGCGACTTCTCATTAGTACAAGTACTTGGATACTCTACTCGCAAAAACTTAGTCAGATGAAACTAAGCTAGCGTTTGGCTATAGATGAAACTATTCTAGCGTTTGGTTTGAAGATGAAAATGTGTTTGGACATGATTTTTCAAAACATATTTTACTTTTTATTTGAAAAAACATGAAACATGACTTATACCCACAAGTTCTAAAAACTATCACAAATACCCAATAGTATCATTATCACAAACCATAGCCCTAAACTTAAATAAGTTTGGTACAAAATTATCATTTTTATAATGAACTATATAAATCATTAATTACAGCGAAATCCCATTAGAGAATTACGGCTCCTAATTAAAAAGAAAAAGTTAACTGATATGAGTTCAGAAAGCCATTTAACTTACAAATCAGAAGCAAAAGTAAGATGCACAAAGGATTGAGCTGATAAGGGAGCATATTCATCAAATATTTAGTTGGTCGTAATAAATGTGGGCTCTTTTACAAATTATAAAAGTTTGGGGTAATATTTAAAAAAAATTAAAAATGTAACGGTCATGTTTTGACCCAAAATAGCAATTGTGGTGATTTTAGGATTTTAGATTTTGGATTTGGGATTTTGCCAAAATGTGGGCAAAATTTATGGCCAAATATATGTTTGCCAAATAAATCCCAAATTTATTTTGGCAAAACTCATAGCCAAACGGGTCCTAAATCACTTTTTAGTTTTGCTCCTATTAAAACCTATCCTTTCATATAATTTTTGTTGAGTTCATCAACCGCTAAACCACACCTTTAAATTTTATTTTTACAGCTAGTTCATGTTATAATAATAATAACAATAACATACTCAGTGTATTCTTATAAAGTCTGAAAAAAATAATGTGTACACTATGAAAATAAAGAGATTATTTTCGATAGAAATTCGGATAAAGAAAAGCATCTAACTAGTTCTTGTTACATGAGTTGGATAAATTACTTAAACTTTAGGCAAAGGGACAAATTTTGAATGAAACAGACATAATCACTCTAAGCAAAGTAAGGTATTTTGGAACTAAGCAAAAGTGTTAGTCATGTACTAGTGATTTTTGACACGAAGCTAAAGAAACAAACAACAAATTCACAAAATAGAAGTTAACTCACCGATCTGCATTAAATGAAGAAGATCTCTTCAGAGCTGGATATTCGTCCTTTTTTGTCTCTATTAAGCTTCCACTAAAGTACTCCTTATCCTCTAGCTTAACTCGTTCTATGATTCCTTGATATTCCACCGTAGTATTCTCTGCATCCTTCTCCACCTGATTCAACCCTGCTCCACGTGGCAGTCTGGATTTGTAGTGTGAAATCAAGGAAAGCCCATGATCTTTCCCATAATAACCGGGCCCACAATCTTTGAAGGACATTGACCCACACGATAATAATTGCATGAACACGGAAGATGCTCTGCTGTTGCCCTTTCCATTTGATGATTGATTATTGTTAGCCGTTTGATCATCGTTGACTGTTTCTGACCGTACGATTACTCTACCGTCGGCTTTCATCAACGTTTCGAGTGTTTCCGGGCTTGAATCAGACGGCGGTGGAGAAATTTCACCTCGGCTCAGCTCTGTTGACTGGCTTTGACCGGAATCTCTCTCCTGTTCTTCTTCTTCGACGATTCCGATTTCTCTTCGCCGGCGACGGCGGTCGTCGGTTTGAGTTGACGCATCGGCGGCGGCTTTTCCCGTAGAATCCTCGCTAGACTCTGCCTTATACACTCTGTACTCGTGGAAATCAGCCGAACACCACGACTGATTCCGCCGCCGTGAAACCGCAGGGAATTCACGATCTTCGGCGATTTTTCTCACTTCCGGCACCGGAGTTTTCGAACTGGAGAATTCTACTTCTTCCGATTGAGATGTAATTGTAATTGCACCGTCTACAAGTTCTGAGCCTTTGAGAACATATTCTTGACCGTGTGCTGGAAATATAAAATCGTGCTCCGACAAATCGTGCCACACAAATCCATTTCTATAGCTTCTGAATTGCTCAAAATTAGCAACAAAAAAAAATCAAATCCAGGTCCATAGATGCACGAAACTCGTGACATATTTGAAATTGATAAAAAAAAAAAAACTCAAATCATTATAATTCACCTTTTGGCTGACCATGAATACAGCGAAGCCATGCCTTTTCCTCGGAGAAAATTCAAGCGGTTAATCACATCTGAAAAAAATAAGAACTGTACATTCAAACGAAATGCTAAAAACACTTTCAAAACATAATTGTAACAACTCAAGCTCAATGTTTTCATTTAGTTGAATTGCACCAAACAAGCCTTGAGATCTACTAATACTGTTTTTTGTTCATTTGGTATATGGAGATAAGTTGGCTAGTGAAAATTCTGCGTACCTCTAAGATAAAGACCATCAGGGGAAGAAAGAGGGACTTCTATGAAATGGGGGTGTTCAAGTTGGCCATTTCTAGTGAGATAATAAACAACAGGGACTTTACGTTCAGATTTGGGCTTATGGTTTCGAGTTTCAGTCCAAACTTTGGTACGTTCAGGGCTAGTTTCTCTATCTTTCCATTTCTTAGGCATTTGAAGTAGCTCCGTTGCTCTAACTGATCTCAACGAAACCGCCATTAATTTCTTAAAGAAAAACCCAAGTTTTAGTAGCAGAGAAGAAAATGGAACTTGGAGTATTCCCTATATAAGAAGCTGAAAGGAATGTTTTACGAGGCTGAAAGCTAGCTTGGAGTTTTGTGAAATGTAGAGAGTTGAAAATATAGAGTGAATGCCGGGGGTTTTAAGGGGATGGGGAGTCTCTGGATGTTGAAACAAAGGGAGGGAGCAGAGATTTCAAAATAGGATGCGGCAGACAACAGCTACATGACAAATTTCATTTGTTTTACATTTTCCCCCTCCTCTTAAATTATCTCAATTATTTCCTCACATCCTAATTTTTATTATTATTTATTATTTATGAAGTCTTATATTTGAGACATACTAATCCAATTAATTAATAAGAGGAAAATATCTTTTACAAAAAATATTTTATATTTTCAAAGCTCGAATTTGAAACATCTAATAATTATAAGTAAAAGACTATACACATTCATAACAACACACTCCTTGCCAATTTCTATTTCTTGTTTTTTATATTATGTTAGCCAACAACTTGATATGTACATATTAACCTTCGAAATTGTATAAAAGTTAAATAAAAGATACTTTCTCCATTTCAATTTATGTGAACTTATTTCATTTTTGGTTCGTTCCAAAAAGAATGACCCCTTTCTAAATTTGAAAATAATTTAACTTAAACTTTCAATTCTGCCATTAATGAGAAACTTTTATAACTACACAAATAATCTGGATCCTTTTTTTAACATATTTTGGATCACAAATTCAAAAAGTCTTCATTTTTTCTTAAATTTCGTGCACGGTCAAATAGGTATAATAAATTGAGAAGAAGAGAATAATACATAAAAAAATGATAAATGCAAGTTGACTAGAATTGTAATTTAGTTGTTGTAATCTTAGCTTGTCTAGGTGTAGGGTTCAGGCTAAGACTTTCACTCTCTTCCATATAGAGGTGAGTATAAGTTGAAGTATTCCCAAACATTGTACAAAAAAGGAGGAATACTCTTTTTATTAGAGATTACATGAATTATATTATTATTAGAAGTATCATCCTAGAGATTTTGAATTCGCAGTTTAATTTTCAATTTAAAATTATTAATATTGAGTTTGAATTCGTCTTGTTTATTATGAGAGTTGAATTGTTCTTGATACTTGTCTAAGTAAATTCAAAATACTTCAACGAACTTGTCTGAGTAAACTCAAAATTCTTCAAAAGGAGTTGACTTACACTTCTGTCATACTTCACCAAACATTGACTAAATCCTACGATGATTATGTTATTAAAAGCATCTTTTCTTCAAAGTAAAATTAAAAATAAAGTTTATTGTTTAGCTACAGAAATTATTCGTTTCTAATATCTGTTTTTGTTTTTAATAGTGCAGATTATAATAGTGCCCGTGACTGATACTGCCGATCTGTCCATCAAATTTCGAATCAATTTGCCCAACTAAAACAAACATCAAACCAATCAGTTTTGACGATAGGATTTGACGAATAAGATCTTTTGTTAAATTGGACAAGAATGTACGAGATTATCTGCAACTTGAAATGACCGTATCTTTAGCGTATTGCAACTTTTGCTACTTCACATGATCTACATATATATTCTTTTGTGGGGAAATCCTCCATCTTATACGAAAACATTTTATTCGGCTTTTTCCTATGATCGAGAAATTAGTGTACGAATTCAGGATTTAAATTTACGGGTTCAACTTTCAAGGATATAGTATTGAACAAATTATATTTTTAAAGTTATATATTCATATCTACTATTTTTGTAATTTTAATATATTTTTATATGCAGATTTTTACTCCGCGTCGAAAGTTATGAGTTCAATTGAACTCGTTATTTCAACATTACATTCGCCCCTTCTGTGATGCATAGTCGAAATTCTATAAATAATAAACTCGTTCTTATATTTTTTATTTAATATCAAGTTTTTCTTTGCGGCAGATATTTATTTTTTTCTCTTTCTTTTTTCTTTCGGCTAGTGTGAAAACTTAAAATTATTATACTGTTATTCAATATGTATTACTGTAATAAATAATAAAAACAGTAAACTTTCTGAAATAGAAACAGAAAGTTAGTAGCAACAGAATATCGAAATAATGTCTGAAAATAATTTCGGAATAAATCGAACCCACTGAATGCACAGTGTGTCCTTAAGGAAATTATTCCCCTCAAGTAAACGAGATGCTGGAATATTATTCTCCCATGATAGAACGATTTTTACTCACCAGTGTATTGGTACCAAAAACTCTGATGAACTTCGAACCACTCAATGGTTGTAAAACACACTGGAAATTTTTGTGCATAAGAAGAAAATCAGAAAAACAGAAAAATTTCGTAAGGAAAGATTCTAGGATTCAAAGCATATTTATAGACTTCCTCGTACTGTTTTTGAAAAAGGTTGCAACCTTTCAGAAACAACCATGGCTGTTGGAACAGGTGAGAATATTTCTGTTTGAAATATTGCAGGAAAACATATTTAAAATAATCCGGGAAAGAAAACAGACCGGACGGGGTCGCGTCGCGGGTCCTGGGTTATTCCTGGTTGAATTTTCATTAATTAATTTAATTAATTAAATAAATAATTGAAATAAATTTTGTCCAAAAAGATTAATCAATCAATCGATCTTTGACCAAATCCTAATCCGAAGTCGAAGCCGAAGCGGAGCCGAGCGAGCGAGCGACGACGACGGCGCGAGGCTTGCTTACTTTCTTTCCAACTCATTTAACACCAAGAGAAGTGTTTTCTCAATATAAGCACATTTATTTTTCTTTCCACCACCAATGATGAACACTTTGCTCTTTCTAAAGCAAAAAGGAGTTCACTTTCCCTCCACTTTCTTCTCTTCATTTCCCATTCACCAATCTTTAATTCCAACAATCCCCCACATGAATGGGGAATGGCTATAAGACAAAGGAATGCACGGACGAGTATGTGATTTACATGCAAGGATTAATTGCATCTGGATAAGTAGGTTTTTCTTTGAACTTTCCGTAGTGAATTTATATCGGATATACTCGGTCAATCGGTAGATTTGATATCTTTGAACCGTCGAGCTTTGTTGTATACCTAGACAACATAAGTCACACAATCAACCCTTAACCATTTATGGTTCTCACGTTATGTTCGTTGCAGTCATGAACACTACCCGGTTTCATGAGTGCTTAGAGAATGGGCCTTTACTTTCATTCCACTTGAAGCGGCTTACATTTCACACTCACATATGTGATTTCTAAACGTGTGATCATGTAGACACACTATCTGGTCATATCGTGCCAGACTTAGCAAATCATTAAAAAGCTTTAAGCTTTATTGACTCATCAAAAAGCCTTAATGCTTTACCTTTATTTATGAACATTGTACTCATCACGAGAATTTGACAATGTTAAACTGTCATTCATAACTTGTTTGATCTCTTTGAACCTAACTCTTGGGATCTCCAGTCTGCTAGGTAGAGTTACTGCCATGATGACCTGTACTAGGCCTTAACCTCATTCCCTTCAATGATCTTTCAACTGCCTCTCTAGATAGGCCTTTTGTAAGTGGATCTGACAAGTTATCTCTTGACTTTACGTAGTCAATCTTGATAACACCACTAGAGAGTAGTTGTCTAACGGTATTGTGTGTCCGTCGTATATGACGAGATTTTTCGTTATACATAACGCTCCTTACTCTTCCTATTACCGCTTGACTATCACAATGTATACATATAGGTGCCAAAGGTTTGGGCCAAAATAGAATATCTTCCAAGAAATTGCGGAGCCATTCAGCTTCTTCACCGACCTTATCTAAAGCTATGAATTCAGATTCCATTGTAGAACGGGTGATGCACGTTTATTTGGATGATTTCCAAGACACTGCTCCACCCCCAATTATGAAAATATTTCCACGCGTGGATTTTATTTCAGATGGTCTGGTGATCCAATTTGCATCACTATATCCCTCGATCACGGAGGGATATTTATTATAATGTAAAGTGTAATTTTTGGTATATTTCAGATATCCCAAAACTCGTTTCATTACCATCCAATGTATTTGATTGAGATTACTTGTAAACTGACTCAGTTAGCTAATAGCATATGCTATATCTGATCACGTACAATTCATGATATACATCCAACTTCTTAATACTCTTGCATAGTCTAGTTGTGAGTCACTTTCACCTTTATTCTTTTGAAGTGCATAACTCACGTCAATTGGAGTCTTGACAATTTTGAAATCCAAATACTTGAACTTGTCAAGTACCTTTTCAATGTAGTGAGACTGTAATAATGCTAGACCTTGTGGAGTCTTGTGAATTCTGATTCCTAAGATCACGTCAGCAACTCCTAAGCCTTTCATGTCGAATTTGCTAGCCAACATGCGCTTAGTAGCATTTATATCTGCCATATGTTTTCTCATTATCAACATGTTATCAACATATAAACAAACAATGACTTCATGTCCTGGAGGGTTTTTAATGTAAACACATTTGTCACACTCGTTGATTTTAAACCCACTTGCCAACATTGTTGGGTTAAATTTGGCATGCCATTGTTTGGGTACTTGTTTAAGTCCATATAGCGACTTAACAAGTTTGCACACTTTCTTTCCTTTACCCGGAACCACAAAACCCTCAGGTTGTTACATGTAAATCTCTTCCTCCAATTCTCCATTTAAGAAAGCTGTTTTAACATCCATTTGATGGATTTCAAGACCATATACGGTCGCCAGTGCCATTAACACCCTAATAGATGTTATCCTCGTTACTGCCGTGTAAGTGTCAAAGTAATCAAGGCCTTCCTTTTGTCTATAATCTTTGACAACAAGTCTTGCCTTATATTTGTCAATAGTGCCATCAACTTTCATTTTTCGTTTAAAGATCCATTTCGAACCTAAAGGCTTATTTACTGGATGAAGATCAACCAATTCCCATGTATGGTTATCTAAAATTGATTGAATCTCGCTATTGACTACCTCTTTCCAAAATGCTGAATCAAAAGATGACATAGTTGTTTTCAACGTTTGAGGCTCATTTTCAAGCAAGAATGTCACAAAATTGGGTTCAAAGGAAGTAAATATTCTTTGACGTTTACTACGCCTTGGATCTTCATTACTTGGGGGATTTTCTTTTGGTTCTTCCCGTAGTCGTTTAGGTCTTTCACTTAACGACTCGCATTCAGTTTTATACAGATAGATGCTTTCAAAAAATTCAGTATTATCTGATTCAATTACCGTATTAACATGAATTTCGGGATTATCAGATTTATGAACCAAAAACCGGCATGCTTTACTGTTTGTAGCATATCCAATGAAAACGCAATCCACGGTTTTTGGTCCGATTTTTACCCTTTTGGGTAAAGGTACTTGTACCTTTGCTAAACACCCCCACACTTTGAAATATTTCAAGTTGGATTGTCTTCCTTCCATCTTTCATATGGAATAGATCGCATTTTTCTGTGGGGTACTCTGTTGAATATTCGGTTAGCTGTAAGGATAGCTTCCCCCTACAAACTTTGCGGTAATCCTAAACTTATTAATAAAGAGTTCATCATTTTCTTTAATGTCTGATTTTTCCTTTCCGCAATTCCATTGGATTGAGGTGTGTAGGGGCAGTAGTTTGATGGATAATTCCATATTCCGAACATATTTCTGCAAACAGAGATTCATATTCTCCACCCCTATCACTTCTAATAATTTTGATCTTTTTAGTCAATTGATTCTCTACTTCGTTATTGTAGTGATTAAATGCTTCAATAGCTTCATCCTTACTATTAAGAAAATAAACATAACAATATCGAGTGCAATCATCAATAAAAGTAATAAAATACTTTTTTTCACCTCGAGATGGTGTCGACTTCATATCACAAATGTCAGTATGAATTAAGTCTAAAGGATTTGAATTCCTTTCAACAGATTTATAAGGATATTTTACAAACTTAGATTCAATACATATTAGACATTTTGATTTATTACATTTGAATTTAGGCAATACTTCTAAATTAATTAACTTCCGGAAGGTTTTGTAATTGACATGTCCTAAACGAATATGCCATAAATCATTTGACTCCAATAAATAAGAAGAAGCCGAAATTTTATTCATATTGTCAATAACCATTATATTGAGTTTGAAAATGCCTTATGTGAGGTAGCCCTTTTCAACATACATTGTATTCTTGCTTACAACAACTTTGTCAGATACAAATACACATTTGAATCCATTCTTAACAAATAAAGAAGTAGAAACTAAATTATTTCTAATAGTAGGAACATGAAGAACGTTGTTGAGCGTTAACACCTTGCCGGAAGTCATCTTTAGAAATATCTTCCCATAACCTTCAATCTTGGATGTTGCAGTATTTCCCATGGAAAGCTCTTCTTCGGGACCAGCAGTAGAGTAAGTCGCAAATGCTTCTTTGATAGCACAAACATGTCGAGTAGCTCCAGAGTCAATCCACCACTCATTCGAATTTCCAACTAGGTTGCATTCCAAAAGGATTGCACACAGATCATCAATGTCATCATTCTTCTCCACTATGTTGGCATGTCCCTTCTTCTTATCCTTTTTCGGGAGGCGATAATAAAGGGCTTTGTGACCAGTTTTTTTCACAATTGTAGCAGTTGCTCTTGAATTTCTTTTTGTTCTGCTCCTTAGTCTGTCCATAAGACCTCTTCCTCTTCTTACTTTTTGGAGCAGTCTCCTCAATGATATTAGCTCCCATAATCGTTGAATTTTTACGAGACTTGTTCTCAGTTGTTTTGTTGTCTTCCTCAATCCTGAGACGAATCATAATATCTTCTTACGTCATCTCTTTGCGCTTGTACTTAAGATAGTTTTTGAAATCTCTCCACGAAGGAGGCAATATTTCAATCATTGCAGCCACTTAAAATGCTTTATTCACGACAATAAGTTGAAGCTCTTGAAATTGGATTCCAACGGTTTTGTTGTCTATCATTTTATAGTCTAGAAACTTGGCAACCACAAACTTCTTCAAGCATACATCTTCAGTCTTGTACTTCTTTTCAAGTGTGTCCCATAATTCTTTCGAAGTATTCATAGCACTGTAGACATTGTACAAGTCATCTTCCAAAGCTCTTAGGATATAGACTTTGCAGAGAAAAACTGTATGTTTTCACGCCTCAACAATCATAAATTTCTTGTTGTCCGGCATGTCCACGACAGGCACTGGAGGTTCTTCACTGGTGAATTTCTATATATCAAGTGTGATAAGCCAGAAGAACACCCTTTACTGCTATCCTTTGAAGTTGGCTCAAGAAAATTTTTCCGATTTCTCAGCCGGTGGAACAACAGTTCGGCTTGACGAGGTATTGTTGTTGCCATAACAGTCGCAGAAGAATTTTCATTATCAATTGCCATTTCTCACTGTCAACAACAGAAGAGTTCAATTAATGACAAAAAATAAAATAGTAAACAGTACTGTAATGAACGATGAACAATACGTTTAATAAGTAAACGATGAAGTTTTTATGTTTTTCAAATTGTTTCTGAATTTTAATATTTTGATGAAGTTTTTATATCTTCAAATCAGAATAGAGAAATTCAGAAGGAGTAGAAAATCAAGCAGGTTTTTATCTCCAAAAAATAGAATACAGAATACAATAAAATAATTTTCTTAAGATTGTTATTCAATCTGTATTACTGTAATAAATAATAAAAAGTAGTAAACTTTCTGAAATAGAAACAGAAACAGAAAGTTAGTAGTAACAGAATGTCGAAATAATGTCTGAAAAATAATTTCGAAATAAATCAAGCCCACTGAATGCATAGTGTGTCCTTAAAAAAATTATTCCCCTCAAGTACCCGAGGTGCTGGAATATTATCCTCCCAGGATAGAACGATTGTTACTCACCAGTGTATTGGTACCAAAAACTCTGATGAACTTCGAACCACTCAATGGTTATAAAATAATTTTTTGTGCAGAAGAAGAAGAAGAAAATCAGAAAATTTCGTAAGGAAAGATTCTGGGATTGAAAACATATTTATAGACTTTCTGGCATTGTTTCTAAAAAGGTTTATAGCCTTTTAGAAACAGCCATGGCTGTTGGAACAGGTGGGAATTTCCGGATTGAATTTTCGTTAATTAATTAAATAATTGACAGAGATTTTGTCCATAAAGATTAATCAATCAATCTTTGACCGAAGCCGAAGCCGAGCGGCGACGAAGACGCGAGACTTACTTTCTTTCTAACCCATTTAACACCAAAAGAAGTGCTTTCTCAATATAAACACATTCATTTTTCTTTCCACCATCAATGAGGGACACTTGCTCTTTCTAAAGCAAAAGGGAGCTCACTTTTCCTCCATTTTCCATTCACCAATCTTTAATCCCAACATATACTATACGGGTCTGCTTTGGGAGCATTTGCCTCCTCTCGACCCAGAGGCCGTATCAAAGATGATGCAAGAGATCCGGAACCACGTTCCAAAAGTTTTTTTTGCTTTCAACTAGTGTGGAAATTTAAGAATATTATACTATACCCAAATGTTTTTCAAGATGAGGTACTTTATCCGATCGAGTTTATGTAATGTAATTTGATTGAGATAGAATTTAAGATAGAAAGAGAAACTTTTAGGAATTTTGAACTTTTCGTGAGATATTTGTGGCTATAAAAGAATGACATAGAGAGTAAAATAAGATGTTTAAAATTATTATTTTTTTAAATATTAAAAAGTCTTATTCTTTTTTTAAATAAATTGATAAGGAAAGAGCGTCATATAAAATGTAACATAGAAAAAATTAGTTATACAAAACCCGCAATCAAAGAAAATGATCGAATCATTTGAAAGAAAAATGAGCTTATGTGGGTTGTCATTTGGTTTTGCACTTCTGCTTATAAATTTTGAAGCTTAAACCATAACATGACAACATTAGAAGCTTAAACCGTAACATGACTGTTTGACCAAAAAATATAACTTTCGGCCAAAACAGTTGTATTTATATAATGAGGAGTTAAAATTAGTTAATAATAATATCTCTAGAGATGAGTTCCGATGATGTGGCTAACATTAAATAGATCTGGTGGTGGATTGATAACATACATTAAATATTCCGAAAAGTATGAGCAATAATGGATGAATAATTAGCAATAAATAACAATAAGTGACATTTAGGTAAATAGGAGAAGTGATTCGCCAATAAATGATGAACTAGATGATTGTTCCTCATGGCAATGATGAGCGACATACAAATCTTAGAATGTTCGAATTATTCTCGGATCTGATGGAAAATTATAGAATAATATAAACAAGAATCTTGATGAAAATGTGATGTTTTTGTCTTTACAAGAGAGAGAGAATCTTTTATCAAAAGTATGCTCTTATCAAATGAATGTCACATGCCTTACATCACTGTCTTTTTTCTATATATATATATATATATATATATATATATATATATATGAGATATACCCCTAACAAACTCTAATAGTATAAGTGTAGAGAATATCCACTAGAATATTCTTTTTAATATTTCATTTTAAAAACTAACCGTTAAGGTTCCGATAATGATATTCGATCTCGTCCATTGTTGACATCTCGACCACAAACCTTGTTGCTTCCTGATTGACCTCAACTGACCCATTTCTTAGCACTTTATTGCCCTAAAATATTTTAGGGCAGGTCCATTTTAGGGCAGATTTGGACCTTATAATGACAACATTAGTTGGCTTTAATTTTGTCTTAGTAAGTTGGCATATGGTCTCCCGCCTGACTTTCATGATTTTCGTCTTTTCCAAGAGTCAATTAGTTAGAGCATCTAACAATGTAGATATTTAGTACTATTTTTTTTAAAGCTTTTGCTAATCTTACTTCTTATAAATTAGGCATAAAAAATGTTCAAGCTCAGTAAAAGGGTTTCAGCAGTTTCATTATTGGACTGAGATTTTTGACTGTCTCGTACTATGATGGTAAAAAAAATGGACCTCACGTTATTGTAAACAGGAGTTTGACATAAAAAAAAAATCCCAAAAATTTAGGTATGGGTCTTACGAAGAATCATTGTTATTTTATACTTATCTTTTATTTTTCTAAAAAAATAAATTAATGCCAATCATCATCATTATAACGAGGAGGTGTATGTTTGTTAGTCTACAAAAAATGGGCAAAAAAGTCCAAAGTCGAGAGAAGTTCAAGGCCCAATATTCACATGGGGTTGTTTAAACAAGAATATGTATCTTCCAGATGTTCTATTTCCCATTTCCCAGTACACGCCAACGTGCCCTCTTGTTTCTTCCACTTCAGTGTTTCTCTGCCCAAATATCAAAGGACACATCCAACACCTCTCCACCCCCAAACCAAACCTCTCTAACATTAACTTATTTTGAAAAGTATATTTTTTGTTTGTATACAAAATACATAATTTACCTCTTGAACTATAAACCAAATTCCTATTACATATTTTTTTATGAACGAAAATCATCTTAGACACTCAAACTTTTTTAGAGTGTATCTAAGGCACATTACTTTTACTACGCGACAGACGCGTGCATAACCAAAACAATAAAAAGCGTGAACACTTAAAAACAAAAATTCCAATCCTTGTTTAAGTGCCATGTGTCAAAATTTTAATTATTTTCTTTATTTCTTAAATTATTTGGCTTCTCTTCTTCTTCCTCATACATTGTCCCCCTTTTCTAACTTCTTTTACGCATAAATTTTACTCACACTTTCCACACTTGCTCCACCAGCTTGCCACCAAATATGATCCCGCTGGAATATCACAGAATAACCTTTTAACATCTCATCTCTATTTCAACATCAGATTAAGTTTCATATTCGACTAACATAACACCTACGTTTTTTAATTTTAACTAAGATTTGAGTTTTACTTCAATAATAAATTAATTACTACTCTTGGAAGTAATCTACAATAGAGTTTAAACTTGTAATGTATATGAAATTTGGTGGTTTGCTGGTCGAAGAAGTTGACGGCGAATTGGGCAGCCATAATATCTTTTCTAATTTGGAGTTTTGGGTCATGAGTTTCTTTGTGTTAGATCTGAAATTAAAGTCGAAAATTTGGAACTAAATCTATTTGGGCTAATAAGTTTTGGTTTGAAATCGGAAGGTGGTGGTTCCGGTACAGAAAGAAATGGAAAGAAGGGTGTAATTATAATTTTCTTGTCAGATGTGGAAAATAGATGGATGTGGAGAAGGGTGACAGTGAAGATATCTAATTTCATGGTTATGGGGTGTTTGGCGAGATGAGATGAAAGAGGGTAATTTGCAGAGGAAAGAAAAAGATGAAATGGTAAATATGATTAAGGGGTGTAATTGTAATTTTATGTGATTTATTTTTTTAATAAAAATAATGACACGTGTCATGATTTTATCATATCTTTTTCATCAACCTTTATACAGGTTCATATATTTGATATTTATCATTTGTTCCATATTCACCCTTTCAAACATTTCATATATAAAGAAAATAAGAGAGGATTTTCACTGAAAAGCTAGGCAATCAGTGGAAGTATTATTTTTAACAAAAAAATGATTTATGCCAAGGTTTGATCTCTATCATACATACATACGACATATGCTCAAACTTAATTTTGTGCAAGAGGACGTATCAAATATTAGAAGTTAAGTTAGAAAAGTTAAAGACGGCTTGATACCGCGACTTATAGCTTTATGGCATCACTGTACTATATGTGCTCAATTTTCACTGTCTACTTTGCCAAATAATCGATAAAATCAATAAAAATAAAATAAAATTAACATGGTGTAACTTAATTAGTAGAAAGAAGATTGAAGCAAAATGACACAAAACAATGGCTATAATGCTTCAAGATAAGCATAGAATACGTAGAGAAGACATCTACATGTGTAGATTCATGAATGGTAGACCATTAAATTAAAGAGTAACACCCAAGGATGGCTATTTTGATAAAGACGGCGATTATCCTAATTAATTATGAAAATAAAATATTATCCTAATTCATAAATCTAAAGAATAACAAAAAGGAAGAATTGATATCATGTTTATCTTCTCACACTGATGCTATGCATATAAATTGCTATCCCAAAAGGGAATTTATAAAGAATTAAATGGCTGCAGCTAAGATAAGATTGAGTTCATTTGGTGTTTACCGGACGGGCTGGACCGGGCTGGACATGAGAAAAAACAGTCCGTCCGGTTAGTGGGGCGGGCTGGGATTCCGAGTTTTGGGAGCCCGTCCGGGTTCGGGCTTATCGGGTCCGGACGGGGCCGGGTTAATGTTTTTTTAGTGTATTATGTTTTCTTGTTCAATGTAATTGTTACTTAAATGTTTGCAAATTTTTAAATAATAAAATAAGTATTTTAAGGCATAAAATTAAACTTTTAAACTTTAAAGCTTAAAGTTTTAAATTTGAAAATTGAAATTAAGTGGCTATATAAAATTATTTAATACGACTAATATGTAATGATCAAACTTCAAAGGCTTTCATTTCATATTTTCATTGCATAATAATATTTCAAATTAATTTGTCTTATAAACTAACACATTAAACTTAAATAAGTCTAACAAATTCAAAATAACCCAAATTGTCTCAAATCAACTTAAATACGAATCCCTGGAGGACGCACAAGACAACCCTTGATATTCCTCCTTAACCAGTTGTGCCCTCCCACTTTCGATGAACATTAAAGACTCGACCACAGTTCTTGCACTTTACTTTGCGAACTTTTCATTTTCTTCTACCACCTCAAAGTGTTCCCAAATATGTGAACGCACTCTAGAAGCATAGGGCATGATTTAACTTGAACCTAACAAAAATGGTAACTACACTTCACTTGATAATTATAATTTTGTAGTGGCTACCGTAAATAATTGATAAAACTTAAATATTAATTAATTGAGAACTTGAGAGCAATAAACAATTCAATAATCAAAAGAGAATTGAGAGGGAATTAGAATAGAAGAAGAGACTAAGTTGTGAAAAAAAATGAAGAAAATGGGAGCTATTTATAGTTATTAAAATGCTAAAAATGTAATTTATCAATTAATAGTGGGCGGAGGGGCTATTTTATTAGGAGATAGGCCGAAATGGCTAAAAGTACAAAAAATAGTCGTTGCCCAATGATCATTTTTTATTTTGACCGGTCAGAATTTTTTTAAAAAAAATTACAACATAAATCGGGCTGGACCGGGCTGAAAGGGTTAACGGGCTAGCCGAGTTCTGGTACACCGATAGCCAAAAAAGGCCCGACCCCGTCCGGCACAACCCCCTACCCTAACCAACCCGTCCCACCCCTTACTGAACCGGACTAATCCGGACTAAACCGGGTCGAACCAGGTTGTTAGTGGGCCGGCCCAACCCGATTAACACCCTTAGTTCATTAACATTTAAGGCATATCAGGACCTGGAATAATGCTCTTTCTTTGTGTCTGCTTTAAGTTGCAGCTAAAAGTTTCTTTCTATATGTAGAATAATCAACGAATGTCATGATAAGATGTTGAATTGTTATGAGTAGAAAGTTGGAGTTTATTCCTCAAATAATCATTCAATTATTTAATTTAAAATTGATTAGTAAAAGTTATGTTTTTTTTTTGTAACAGTGAAATCACTTGACTATTTCTACCGCACTCAGAAGGTCGCATAACTAGATTTATCAAACTTTCGGAGGCTAAATACCTATTTTACACTCTAAGATATTAACCTTTATTTTTTAAATTTCTTTTTTAATATTATAATGTTTTTTTCTGTTTACTCTATATTATAAACTTATAGAATAAATAAATTTTATTTATAAAGTAAAAAGAAAAAGAATAGTTTTCAAGCATATATGATATTGGAACAAAATAATTGCGCAAAGTTTTCAAGTATATATAATGTATATTATAAATATACTTTTATTTTAAAAAATGATCTTTTTATATTATATGCATGAAATATATCTTTTAAAAAATTTATTCTCATTCTTTCTCAGTTGTGAAAATAATGTTTTTGAGTTTTTGTTATTATTATCAAAATTATTGATATGAATAAATTATTCTAATTAAATTATTTATTGTGTTTAGTTATTTTATTCATCAATTTCAGGTGCTTAAACTCTTATTTTATAACTCAATCATACTTTTTAATATAACTTTTTTGTGATTTTAAAAAAAGTATCCATCGAAATTAGTTGCATGCTTAACACGCATATGTTAAGACTAGTTAGTAGTGAAGAGACTCTGTTAGTTTTAGTAGCATTTGATAGATTCGGCCAAATTCATCATAAAATCAGTAGTCTAATTATATAGGTAAGTTCATAACACAGAGTAAAAAGAAAAAAAATTATAATATTTAAAAAGTATTAAAAAGATAAAAATTAATAATTTAGAGAGTAAAATTAGTATTTGGCCACCGAAAGTTTAAGAAATCTAGTTGAGTAACTTTTTGAGTGCTCTAGGAATAATTAAATGACTTTACTGTTACAAACAAAAGAAACATGACCTTATTAGATAATTTCAAATAGTTAAGTTACCATTTAAGTAGTAAACTTTAGAAATTTATGGTAGTGGACTTTAGAAAATTAGGGTGACTAAGGGATATAATAGGCAGATAAATGTGCAAAATTAATTATTCCAATAGCCATCATTAAACGCATTTGGCTTACTCTTACTAAAATTTCAATAAAATGACTATAACTTTGTGTGCTGATCGCTCAAAATAATTATATCATGTGTTATCTGTGTCAACGTAATTGAGCAACACGTACAACTAAATGTATGTATTACAGTAAAAAATCTCTCAATAACAGTCTCGTTTGTTCTGATATTTTTTTGCCGCTGTAATGAAGTGCTGTTATAAATGACATATATTATAACATAATATAAAACTCGGTTCCAAAAAAACTTGACTTTTATAGTAAATAGTTCTCATATAGAGATGCTCTTATAGAGAGGTCTGACAGTATATATTACCTGCTCACCTATAGGGGTGTAATAGGAAATTAAACCGAGGTTAAGGGGCTTGCTCCGCAAAACGTTATAAGTTAGAGGAGTCATTTTGGGTATTAAGTGAGCCTCTGGACAAAAAGATATTGTATTTAAAAAAAAATAATATATGAAATTAAATTGGAAAAATATTTAATAATTAAGCCAACTTTTAAGCCCAAACTATTGGAACGTTCATAAAAATCCATTTTGACAACTCTTAGATTCCTTTTTAAAAAACATTGGTTAGAAAACAAGTTTGTAAAAAAAAGATATTTGAATTATTGTAGCTTAGTTAATGATCCGTGAGCGTTTTGTGGGGTTGAAGAAGAAATTGTCCTTGAGAAATTCCCTCAATACTAGCTCAAAATTCAAGGTGGGTTGCTCTGATGGTAAGCACCCTCCACTTCCAACCAAGAGGTTGTGAGTTCGAGTCACCCCAAGAGCAAGGTGGGGAGTTCTTGGAGGGAAGGATGCCGAGGGTCTATTGGAAACAGCCTCTCTACCCCAGGGTAGTGGTAAGGTCTGCGTACACACTACCCTCCCCAGACCCCACTAGTGGAATTATACTGGGTTGTTGTTGTTGTTGTTGTAATAGCTCAAAGCTCATCTTCTTTAAAAAAACTAAAAGAAGCACATTTTGTAACTTGATAAAGTTATTGGACTGCGCTATTCACAATCTGATGATTCATTTGAACAAATTTAAGATGTTATCAACCCAACTTGCCACTTGCCTCTTCCTACTTTTCCCTCTTTTCGCACCTTTTAAATATTTCCTTTTTCCGAAAATAAATAATATCCATTGCGAAATTTTACTGGTCTTGTCTAATCTTGAGGATTATATTACTATATGCCGACCATAAATAAGTAAATGTGGCAAACATGGATTCAATACTCAACAGAGGCAGATATACGTAGCTTTGCGTTATCAAATTCATCTTATCTAGTACTTTTAATGCTAAGCATAATTTTTTGTGTAAAAATTCATTAAAATTATAATAAATAGTATATATAATTTTAGAGTTCAACGATAAGAATATTGAAAGTTAAACATATATAGGTTAATTCATGAATCAGTCTTTGAATATTATGGTATTTTATATTTGATTAAGATGCTATTGCTTGACAAAATGCACATCAAAACATCCTTCCAACAAAATAGTGAGCCAGCCCTTGGAAATCCCCAATGGACTGTAGAAGTTAACACACTACTATATAAAGTTGTAGTTATGGTCCTAATCAAGCAATAATAGTCATATTGATTCCGATAGCTATACGATTTCTTAATTTCTATTTTTGTTTTGGAATATTTCCGAGGAAATTTGTAGCGACTATGCATAGGGTAACTTGCTCACTGTGTAATAACTCGCAAACCACATACGAGAAGTAAATTGCACTTGGCAAACACGATGCGACGATATCTGGCTGAGGAAGCTGTTAGTGAGGGGAATCGATCTCAGATCTTCCACGTAAAAAATTACTCGCACAACTAACACAATCAATCCTCAACCAACGCTTAATTGTTAAAGAGGAAAATGAATGAAATATAAAGGGAAAATATTCATATAATTAGTAGTAACACAAATCACTTGTGACCTTAATCAATCATTAGAAATTCTCGAAATTAT
Source organism: Nicotiana otophora (assembly GCA_000715115.1). Classification (NCBI taxonomy): domain Eukaryota; kingdom Viridiplantae; phylum Streptophyta; class Magnoliopsida; order Solanales; family Solanaceae; genus Nicotiana; species Nicotiana otophora. The sequence goes on along the minus strand of AWOL01S0007323.1, from coordinate 17,237 downwards.
ACCCCATAAACCAAGGAATTTGGATCTTTCATATTGCTGCTTAGATAAGACAACTCTCTTGCCCACTAGACCACTACCATATAATATATGGTTAGTGCATAGACGTGACATCACCTTGAAAATGTAACATCAACATTGAAATAAGTCACTTCTTTCTATAACATTCCTAGCCACTTAATTCTCTAGGGAAAGTTCTAAATGATAATTTTGTTCATGATATTTAAAAAATTTAATATCTTATCATCTTTTATCACGTTCATAGATATCACACTTCCCCTTTAAATTATAGTGTCCATATTATGAGTCCAGAATCAAGTGTGTATTTTTGGACTTAAAGCACAAAAATAAATAAACAAAATAATATGTGACTAATTTGTGTATAGCGTATGGGTTGTATGCGCTATATCTTAACGACACGTTTGTCCATTAAGGTATATCGCATGCATCAATGCATTATACCTGATTTTTAAATGTCGGTCAAAGTACAACTATATCGCATATATATGGGATGCGCTATATTTGAAGTTGAAAAAGCAATTAGGTATAGCGCATCACATATATGCGCTATACCTATATTAGAAAGGGCACAATCTTCTTCCTCGCGACGTAACGTTAAAAAACGGT
>AWOL01S0007322.1:138348-176426 GCA_000715115.1 Nicotiana otophora | reverse complement strand
TATATATATATATATATATATATTTTAATGTTATTTATATGTTCAATGTATCCGTGGCAACTCAATAAATATGGAGACCTAAAACAAAACTTAAATGAGAGACATTATATATATAAAAGAAAAAATTCATATATAATTTTATTTAAATTCTGTATTTCTAGTTTTTCATATGCAAAGTTATTAATAATTTTATCTAATCCATTTAATTTCTCTTGAGATATACGCGTTGTGGGACTGTATTAAGGTTTTAACCTTTTTTGAGTTATGAATTAATAAAATTGAATGTTTTCTCAATTTATGGTCTAGAGAGTGATTCCCAAAAAGATATTTTTTCTTAATTTATGATCAACAATTTGATCCTACTTTTTTACTATGAAAATTTGTACTTTCTTATTTAAAACACTAAATATTCTTCTAAAAATAAATTAATATATAACCTATTAGAAAGATTTGGGGCCCCAAAAATTATGAGGCCCAAAGCAGCTGCTTTAGCAGCCTTACCCTTGGGCCGATACTGAATGTATCGTTGGACGGGTAATGATATACACACGAATGTATGTCTTAATTACCGAATTCAATACAATAGTTTACTCTTAAACAGATAACAAATAAATTTGTACATGATTTTAAGAATATGTGGATTGATTCAATACAAGTAATCAAGAATGTTAGATAAATGAATTAAAGATAAGATAAATAACTAAACCAGTTGTGATGTTGAGTTCGGGCTCAGATTTAAGCTTAACATTAGTTTTGCTCTCGACTGGACCATCGATTCACAACCAAATACGCATGAAGGACTATAGTTAAAAGAAGAACCTTTCAATTGCTAGAATGCATAGAATTAATTTTGTATTGCCTTGATATGCACATTATAATGTGTCTAATGAATAAGAAAACCCTTTGTATAATTCTAAAATAGGTAAAAATCCTCCCTCCATGTACATCAATCACTGATAAGCTACCGGCATCGGGTGAGATCCGCGTCGTGATAGCCGATTGGGTGCCGATATCACAACCCTCTTTTAGTCACGTACAATCTTTTGTAATGCTTTCCGAGGTCTTGGAGCTCGTTCCGGGTTCGGGAGGTGTTGTCTTATCGGGTCTGGTGGCGTCCTGTTCCAGCCTCGAACCAAAAAGTTATCGGATTCGGTCTCTATCTCATACATCCGTACTTTGTTTCATTCGCCGAGAATTCGGGGTGTGTACCGATCCCGAGTTAACCTATATACAGATAGTCCCCTCGTTTCTGAGAGAGATAGGTTTGTCAAAATGATGGGGAACGATAGATGAACCCGGTTCCTTCCTTCGTACGTTACAACCGAGATGATGAATAAGCCGAAATGTCCCATCAGTCGTGTCCTTCTTACTTCGGATATGTGTTAACCATCGGTTGGTCGCCTCCGAATGTGAAACGTCGCGTAATGATTACATTTTCTTTTATAAAAGCTTCAACCATTTGTACTTCTTCTACTTTTCTATCCTAGCTTTTATCTTCGAATTCTCTAGCATCTATCAACTCTTTTAAATCTTTATCTCTTTACCTTTGATTCAAATCTTAATAAATATTTTTAGGTTTGTACCTAGATCTTCATCCTATCTTCAAACCTTCATACATTTTCCTTCAAACCTTCATATATTTTCTTCAAATCTTCATATCTTTCCTTCAAATCTTCATATCTTCTTATTCTCTAGATCATGTGGTCCCCGGGCCTGAGGACGATATCACCACTCATATGGAGGGGTATTTAAGTGTTTACACATATCATTTCATACTAGGCCCCGTGGACCAGTTGTTTTGGCATTTTACAAGAGATACGAGCTGTGCCTTGGGCAAATCCACCCGTCTCTTTGGAGGATCGTGATCTTCATTCGTTACTTTGTTAATAACATTGAGTCTCCTCGGTCGACCACCTACCCCATCTATATAGTCCTCGAATATTCCGAGAAGGACTAATCAAGCTCATTCGTCAGGCTAGCAAGGCCCCATTTTTTTAGCATTGACGAGGATTGAGACCGAGGTTGGTAGGGGCGCTTCGTTTTGGTGAAGACTGAAGATTTGATCCCTCCCGAGTTCCTGCCATTCCCCAAGAAATGGAATGCATCTCGTAAGTGTAACCTTTCCTTAAGTGTCGAGTCTTCTTTGTTCCCTTTCTTACCATCAGTATTTGTGATCGTGCAGCCGTTGCTTGGGTTCCCAATGCAGTCCCCCGACTCAAGGAGTGGATTGAAGGCATCTAGAAGCAGATGTCATATTTTGAGTGCTCATGGCGCAAGCTTTTGAAGGGCCGATCAGAGGCCCGTTCTCATAGTAAGGCTCTTCTCAGAATAGTTACTATTACGCCCCGCACCTACACAATGTTGACCCCTTCTCTTTCCTTCGTAGGTTTGCCTAAGACCTCCGAACTTAGGCCGCTGAAAAGGGACGAGGATGCGTCCCTATCTGTTGATCACTTCATTATGGGACAGCCCGGGGCTGCCGTCGGGAGAAGCAGAAGAGGAAAACGGAAGTCTTTGGGTTCCCCGGATCCCCAGGTGAAGCCAAAAAAGAGGGAGGCTTCCCAGGCTCATAAGCCTAAGAAGAGCACCTACTCCCGGGTACCGGATTCTAACTCACTACGCTGGCTCAAGGATGAGTTTGAGGAAGATGATATTTTTGTTGCTCATGGATCGACCCTTGCCGGGGAGTAGGCGGCAGCCGAGGGAGAGAGCCACGAGGTCGATCTCCCTCTGACTCGAGAGGCCGAAATGGAGATGAGGGCTGAGACCTCCCTAGAAGATGCCTTTATTCCGAAGGAGGCGGCCGGTGTAATAGAAATCATAGAGACGCCCTCCTACACCGAGTCCATGCTTGAGGAGGCCCAAGAAGGAAATGAGAAGTCAAGTGAAGGAGTTCACGGCGTGGACGACCTCTCCACTCCTTCTTCGATGGTGTAGACATGTCCACTTTGGAAGATTTTTTCGGGATGGGCGACCTGGAGGTCCCGAAGAAGGACATGCCTTCGGAAGCTGGCGGCCCGAGTTCGAGTCCAAGACTGGTGATGTAGTTTCCTACTCCGAGTATGGACCCCAGTCGCAAGAAAACAGTCATCCTCATAGTCTCGGAGGATGCTCGAGTCTTATCTGCTCTCGTGGGAATATCAAGCTACCTCTGATGCCTGGTGACCGGGGAGGACTAGGCAAAGATGAACGAGGTGGGAACGTCGTATCTCTTCAACAAGGTGTGGTAGACGCTGAACTGGTTAAGGCATCAATACTCCCTCTTGAATTCCACTTAGGTTTCGACATCTCTTACTATTTTGTTTTGTTTTGCAGGCCTTGGTACTTCACGATGAGAGCTTCTATAACACTTCTCAAATCTATAAAAGTTTCAAGACATGTTAAATATATAATTTAATTTTTCCTCTTAAATTATACTTTTATTATGGATTTAAACCTTTGTGATTAACTTTTGAGTTACTTCTTTATAAATAATTGGATATACAATTAGGGGAAATATTAATAATTTTAATATTATTAATTATTAAAAGTGGGTATCATTAATTATTAGTTAAGTAAAAAAAAACTATTAACCTAAAGCCCATAAAATGGATGTTGTAAACAAAGGCTTAAAGCCTTATACAAAACAAATATATCTTCCTTTCAAAAGGAAAAAGGCAAAAGGCTTAAAAAGGCCTTATACAAAACAAAGCAAACATAACGTTACAAACACGAGGAAACCACGAAACAGACTTATGCATGCAACGAGAAGTTCTGGTTTCTTTACAAATCACTAGTTCTTGAACTCAGGTATATAAAATTCCTACTGTCAATTATCCTACAATAGTAGTAAGTAAAAATTGAATTGTTAATTCCCTTTTTTTTTCCTGTTGATAGAGTAAATTCCATGTTTAGGGGTGGAACTTTCAAATTAATTAAAATACACTGGTTATTATAGAATCTATTGTTTGATGAGTATAAATTGGACGGGGGCCTACGTATTGGCTCGAGGAGTTTTGAGGTGAGTTGATATAACTCTTTACTAAAGTGGTTTAACTTACAAAAGTACGCATACAAGGTGTTTGATGAATTGCTTAAAAGAGTTGTATGTACTTAATTGGAGCGAGTGAGTATCTATTAGCTTAGAATTATTCTAGTTAAAGTTTAGATGATTTATTCTGATATATGTGCATAAATTTTCAGATTTTTGTGTTATTCTTATATGCCATTTTCATGTTGAAAAATTCATGAAGAAGCAAGAATCTTTAGAAATACTTTTGACTGTTTATTTCATTCTTAAGCCATGCTTTACATTTAAGGAAGCCAGTATGAGTATGTATAGGATGTTTCATAAAAGATTTAAACTTGTATGGTCAAGAAAGTTTAGAAGTTGATTTAGATCCTAGCGAGGTCACGCAAAACAATTTATTATTAAAGGTTATTTTTTGGGAGTATCCTGTATTCTGAGAAGGGATCATTGTCCAGGCCGAAGGTCCTCGTCAAGGCGTTGACTTCCTGAAACTACTTGTGCCAAAGTAGGGAGCACACGAGCCTAGGGTCTCGTTACTGAGAATTTTTCTAGCCAAGCTAAGGTATGATACATGATTGTTAAGAACCATAAAGCGAGTGGCACCTCGTGGATTGGGCCTATTCAACCAGGTTGGGATCGAACACGTGCCGATCAAACGGTGACTAAGATAGAAATAAGTCAGGATAGTTGAAACTCCCGAAGTATAAAGTGAAATATTTTTTTATAAGAAAGAAAAAGAAAAGATTTTCTTTTAGAATATTCATAAACTGCTATTATGCAATTATTTTAGAATTGTTCTTAGAAGCTTTATGTTTTCCATGCATTTAGAATCTTTGCTCGTAATGTATATTTTATGAAAGTTTCTTCCCCTGTCGTTGAGACTCACTGAGTATAATGGATGGTACTGACGTTCCCTTTTGGGAACTAGCGTTGGTTTGCGGTACAATGCAGGAACCAGTTTTGCAGGCGAGCAAGCTACCAGTTAGGACTTCCCCCTACTTCCAATGCTATTGGTGAGCTCCACTTTTGTTCGTGAAGTACTCCTTTGAGTCGTCATTATTTAGCTATTTCTTTGTTTTCTTAGAGAACTGGCCAGGAAATCTCATATCCCGAGAAGTGCATCAGTTTATTAGTAGAGGCTTTATAGTCACAGTCGGTAGGTTAAGATTCAAGTGTTTTTGATAATAACTTTGCAATATTCCAGTAGTTACTACGAATAAAATTTTTGGAGTTGGTTTATTTTAGATATTTAAATTAATTAAAAGTATTTAGTTAAAAGTATTTCCTTGTTGCATATAAAGTTTGAGGTTATAAAAGTTTTTATAAGCACAGATGGTTCGCTTGGTCAAATTTAGCGATCGGGTGCTGGTCACAGCTTATTTAGAAAATGGGTCGTGACAAACTTGGTATTAGAGTCTCAGGTTTGTGGAGTCCTAGAGGTCTATGAAGTCGTGTCAGTAGAGTCTTATTTATGGGTATGAAGCTCGCCATACTTATAAGTAGGAGGCTACAAGCATTTAGGAAAAGTCTCATTTTTTTATGCTTTAGATCGTGCAGTAGAGCCTACCTCTAAGAAATTATCTAATGTATTCGTTTCTCCAAAACCCACAAAAATGGCTCGTACTCGCAACACTGACACCAACACTCAAGATGCTGCTCAAGAAACTATTTCTACCATTGTAGCTCAAGGTAGAACTAAGAAGGCTTCAACTCAAAAACGAAGGGTAAATCCATAAAGGGGGTTTAAGTACCCGAGATTGAGCATGAAAAATGGGTGGAGCATGATGAGCAAGTACCTCAGGATCCAGTTCCACCCCCAACAACAGTTCCAGCTCAAACAACTATATCTCCAGAGATGGGTCAGATTTTTAATGATGTCAAAAGTGATATGAAGATGTTTAAGCCTTCACGGCCAACCAGAACGAGAGAAGAGATGAGATTCCACCTCAATCAAATAGACAAAATAATTTTGAGTCCTCAAGAGTGAATGAATTATTAAAGCCGAGTCCTCCATTTTTCTGTGGTACTAAAGTTGATAAAGATCCAATGTTGTAGATGGAGGGTGTCAAGAAAGCCCTCCGAGCGATGAAGGCATTTGATGATGAAGCTATGGAGCTGGATGGCTACCAACTTAGAGATGTGGCTAGCACTTGGTTTGAGATGATGGGAAACAGAAAGAGATGAAGATGATGGTCTGCCAACTTGGGAAGAATTTGAAGAGGCCTTCATGGCTAATTTTATACTAGAAGAGGATAGGAAAGCTAAGGCTACAGAGTTCGAACAACTCAAGCAAGGGAATAAAAGTGTGCAAGAGTACTACATGGAATTCATAAGTTTGGCTAAGCATGCTCCTCACATGGTTAAGATAGAAAAAGCAAAGATCTACAAGTTTGTTGGAGGTTTGGCTTACCATATTAAGGATACGACATCAACTACAGTAGTAGGAATAACCACTTTCTCCTCTATTGTAGGATTCGCCAAGCACTTAGAAAAATACAAATAATAAAGGAGAGAAGAAAAAGAGCATAACAAGAATGCCCGGACAACGGGTGGGTTTAATGGTACATCTAACGAAGGAGGAAGGGGTTCCTACAATAAGGAGTCATTAGCACCAGCTCAATCCAGTCATCAGTCAGGTGGTGGGTCTTCCTTCAGACGTACTCAGAGTTGTGGAAATCAATCTCACAAGAATCAAAATTTTAGGACACCATCCTCATATAGGCAGAGTCATGTTGAGAAACATTCACAACAACAAGGTCTTTGTGGTACATGTAAGCGGCAACATTCAGGTCAGTGCAAGCTCGGGTTTCAGGATTGCTATCATTGTGGAGACATTGGTCATATAAAGGCCAACTATCCAAAGTTGCGATGTAATTTCAGTGGGGGTTCCTCGTCATTCTAGTTCCTCAGCTACTACAGTTGTACCACCTCAAGTTCCTGGTTCTCATAATCATACCGGGCATGAGGCAGGCAGAGGTGCAGATCGAGTTACTCAAGAAGGGGGACAACCCCGTTTGTTTGCTACACTTGATCGTCAGAGTGCAGAGGCATCTGCAGAAATTATTACAGGTATACTTCTAGTCTTCTCACATAATGCTTATGCCATAACTGATCCAAGTTCAACATTTTTTACGTGACTCCATACATTGCAATTAGCCTCGGGCTATAACCTGAACAACTTAGTGAGCCATTCCTAGTATCTACTCCAGTTGACGAGTCGATGAAAGCCATAACAGTCTATAAAGGTTGTAGGTTTTAGTCCAAGGTCGCAGCACCGAGGCCGATCTCATAGAGTTAGAAATGATAGATTTTGATGTGATCATGGGTATGTATTGGTTGTCTTCTTGCTATACCATGTTATATTTTTATGCCAAGATAGTCATGTTCCAATTTCCAAATGAAGAAGTCTTAGAGTGGAGGGGTAGTTCAGCATCGCTTATAGGTAAGTTTATTTGTTACCTTAAGGCACAACGAATGATCAGTAAGGGATGTCTCGCCTATTTGGATCACATCATTAATCCATAATCAGAACCACCAGCTCTTTAGTCTGTGCCAGTTGTTAGAGAATTTCCAAAAATTTTCCCAGATGACCTTCTTGGACTTCCTCCTGAAAGAATCATAGACTTTGGCATCGATATCATGCGAGGCGCTCAGCCCATATCTATACCTCCTTATATGATGGCTCAACCAGAACTTAATGAGTTGAGGGAACAATTGAAAGACCTTATTGACAATGGATTCATCAGGCCGGGTGTCTCACCGTGGGGGTGCCCCAGTCCTATTTGTCAAGAAGAAAGATAGGTCTTTCAGGATGTGCGTCGACTATCGGCAGTTGAATAAAGTTACCATTAATAACAAGTACCCACTGCCCATAATTGATGATTTATTTGATAAACTTCAGGGTATAAAGTACTTTTCAAAGATAGACTTGAGGTCGAGGTACCATCAGTTGAGAATCAGAGAAGACGATATATCTAAAATAGCCTTTAGAACTCGCTACAGGCACTATGCATTTCTAGTAATATCCTTTGGGTTGACAAATGCTTCAGCTGAATTCATGCACCTCATGAATAGAGTTTTCAAGCCATTCCTTGATACCTTTATTATTGTGTTTATAGACAATATTTTGGTATACTCTAAGAGCAAGGATGAGCATGCAGAACACCTCAGGATAGCCTTGTAGACCTTGAAGGAGAATGATCTCTATGCCAAGTTTTCAAATATGAGTTCTGGTTGCAATCAGTGGCATTCTTAGGTCACGTGGTATCTAGTGAAGGCATAAAAGTAGACCCTCAGAAGACGGAACCAATCAAGAATTGGCCGAAGCCGATAACACCAACTGAAATCAGGAGTTTCTTGGGATTAACTGGCTACTATAGAAGGTTTGTACAAGAATGTTTCTCACTTGCAGCTCCATTAACTAAGTTGACCTAGAAAAAAGTTAAGTTCCAGTGGTCAAACACTTGTGAGCAGAGTTTTTAAGAGTTAAAGAAGAGGTTGACCACTGCACCTGTGTTAACCTTGCCGACAAGTTCGGGTGGGTTCAAGTGTATTGTCATGCCTCCAGAGTTGGTCTTGGTTGTGTTCTTATACAAGATGGAAAAGTTGTTGCTTATACTTCCAGGCAGTTAAACAATCATAATAAGAACTACCTGACACATGACTTGGATCTTGCAACAGTGGTGTTTGCATTAAGGATATAGAGACATTACCTTTATGGTGAGCATTCTGAAGTATTTACGGATCACAAAAGCCTCCAATACATTTTCAAGAAGAAAGAATTAAATTTGAGACATAGAATATGGTAGTCGATGCACTTAGCAGGAAGTCAATGGGTGTCCTGGCCCATCTTGTAGTACAAAAGCGAACTTTGGGTCGAGAAATTCAAAAACTGGCAAATGATGGAATTAGATTGGATGAGATTGAAAAAGGAGGTATAACTACTTATGACTTATTGCAATCCTATCTTGTTGCACATGTTAAGTCTAAGCAAGACGAAGATCCGTACTTAGTGAAGTTAAGAGAAGGAGTCAGAAACAAAGAAATCACTGCTTTCACTCTAGGAAGTGATAGAGTTTTGAAGTTGAATGATCGGTTAAGTGTGCCTGATGTAGATTGGCTTGGGAAGGCCATAATGGAAGAAGCTCACATTTCGAGGTACTCTATCCACCCAGGTGCTATAAAATGGATCTGGACTTGAAAGAGTTGTATTGGTGGAAAGGCATGAAGAAGCAAGTAGCCGATTATGTGGCCAAATATTTGAATTGGCAGTAAGCCAAAGCCGAGCATCAGAGGCCTGGTGGCCTAGCTCAGGATATAGAGATACCACAGTGGAAATGAAAGATGATTAATATGGATTTCGTAATAGGTCTGGCTTGCACATACCGTAAGTATGATTCAATTTGGGTTATTGTAAAACGACTGACAAAGTCCGCGTATTTCCTACCAGTAAAGAAGCAGATTCTGCGGAGCAGTATGTGCAGTTGTACATCAAAGAAATAGTCCGATTGTATGGTACTCCAGTTTAAATCATATCTGACAGAGGCCCTTAGTTCACGACATATGTTTGGCAGGCATTTCATAAACGATTAAGTAACAAGGTTAATTTGAGCATCGCTTTCTATCCACAGACTGATGGTCAGGCATAAAAGACCATTCAAACTCTCAATGATATGTTGCAAGCATGTGTTATAGATTTTGGAGGTAATTGGGATGATCACTTTCCACTTATAGATTTCACTTACAATAACAGCTATCAGGCTAGCATTGGTATGGCTCCTTATGAAGCATTGTATGGGAGAGGGTGTAGGTCTCCAGTGGGTTGGTTTGAACCAGCAGAGGTGTCGTTGATTGGTCCAGAATTTGTTTGTGAGGCCTTAGAGAAAGTCCAGCTAATCAGACAAAAGACTGAAAGCGGCTCAGACTCATCAAAAGTCCTATTCTGACAAGAGGCATCATGACTTAGAGTTCATGGTTGGTGACAAGGTGTTTTTCAAAGTTTCACCAATGAAAGGAGTTATGAGATTCGGTAAGAAAGGTAAGCATAGTCCTAGGCTTATCGGACCTTATGAGATTATAGAAAAGAAGGGAAAAGTGGCTTATGAACTAGCGTTGCTTGTTGAGCTGTCCTATGTTCATCCTGTCTTTCACGTGTCTATGCTTAGAAAGTACATTTATGATGAGTCTCGTATAATACCTTCCCACATAATAGAAATTAAATAAGGCTTGACTTATGAAGAGGCACCTATAGAAATTCTCGATAGGCAAGTAAGAAAGTTGAGAATAAAAGATATATCATCGGTAAATAGTTTTTGGAGTAATCATGATTCAAAAGAAGCTACGTGGGAGGTCGAAGAAGATATGAGGAAAAAATATCCTTATTTATATGAGGAACAAGGTATGTGAACCTAGGTTTGGCTTGGCATTTATATCTCATTTATTAAATATAAGTTAACATGTGTTTTTATCCTTGCTAGATTATACTTAGTTGTTGAAGTAATTTGGTTTATGTCAGACTATATTTACTTATTAAATAATTTAGTACCATGCTAGAGTACATTTAATTCATTAAAGTTATTTACTTTTTGCTGAAGTGTTGTGCTTTAGATTTTGATTGGTTATTGTGGTACCTCCTTGCTAGAGTATGAGTAATTAGTTTATGAGATGTGTATGGTGTCTATAAATGGTCTGTTATGGTATATTTGGTTGTGGTTGGTGTAGTTGTGGTATTTGTGACAGGGATATTATTTTGGATAGTTCAATTTACAGGGGAGACTTTGCCTAAAGTTTTGAAAATTTAGGGAGTTAGCCAAACTTTTGAGTCCATTGGGAAAGTGAGTAGTGCTAAGAAAACTTAAGAAGTTCAAGGACATAAAGGAATGGTTGTTAGCTTAATAATAATTCCCTAGCAACATTCGAGAACAAATGTTTTTAAGGAGGGAAAATTGTAACACTCCTCAAATTTATAAAAGTTTCAACACACGCTAAATATAGAATTTAATGTTTTCCCCTTAAATTATACTTCTATTACGGATTTAAATACTTGTGATTGACTTTCGAGTTACTTATCTATTTATAAATAATTGTATATACAATTAGGGGAAATATTAATAATTTTAATATTATTAATTATTAAAAGTGGGTATCATGAATTATTAGTTAAGTCAGAAAATAAAAGATTAACCTAAAGCCCATAACATGGCTGTTGTAAACAAAGGCTTAAAGCCTTATACAAAACAAAACATATCTTACTTTTAAAAGGTAAAACGACAAGAGGATTAAAAAGGCTTTATACAAAACATAGCAAACACAATGCTACAAACAAGAGGCATCCACGAAACAGACTCACACAGGCAACCAAATATTTTGGGTTTATTTACAAATCACTAGTTCTTGAACTCAGGTATATAACATTTTGATTGTCAATTGTCAATAGTAGTATGTAAAAATTGAGTTGTTAATTCCCTTATTTTTATGTTGATAGAGTAAGTTCCATATCTAGGGGTGGAACTTTCAAATTAATTAAAATACACTGATTATTATAGAATCAATTGTTTGACGAGTATAAATTGGACGGGGGCCTACGTATTGGCTCGAGGAGTTTTGAGGTGAGTTGATATAACCCTTTACTAAAGTGGTTTAATTCACAAAAGTACGCATACAAGGTGTTTGATGAATTGCTTAAAAGAGTTAATATGTACTTAATTGGAGAGAGTGAGTACCTATTAGCTTAGAATTATTCTAGTTAAAGTTTTAGATGATTTATTCTGATATATGTGCATCAATTTTAAGATTTTTGTGTTATTCTTATATGCCATTTTCATGTTGAAAAATTCATGAAGAAGAAAGAATCTTTAGAAATACTTTTGAATGTTTATTTCATTCTTATGCCATGCTTTACATTTAAGGATACCAGTATTAGTTTGTATAGGATATTCCATAAAAGATTTAGAGTTGGATGGTCAAGAAAGTTGAGAAGTTGATTTAGATCCCAGCGAGATCACAAAGAATAATTTATTATTTAAGTATAATTTTTGGGAGTATCCTCTATTCTGAGAAGGGGCCATCTTCCAGGCCAAGAGTTCTGATCAAGGCATTGACTTCCTGAAACTACTTGTGCCAAGCTAAGGTCTCGTTGAGCGCTTTGTGCCAAGCTAAGGTCTCGTTGCTGAGAATTTGCCTAGCCAAGCTAAGGTATGATACATGAGCGCTTTGAACCATAAAGCGAGTGGCACCTCATGGATTGGGCCTATTCGATCAGGTTGGGATTGAACCCGTGCCGATCACACAGTGACTAAGACAAAATTAAGTCAGGATAGTTGGAACTCTGTCACGACCCCAATTCACTCTCCGTAGGATGTTGTGATGGCACCTAGTCTTTAAGACTAGGTAAGCCTAACAAATTGTGAAATAACATAATAAGAGTCTGAAACTAAAACCTCAATAGCTGAAATAAATGAAAACTGCTAGCCAAAAGAACTACAATCTCCCAAAACTAGGTAGAAACAAGTCACAAACTTCTAAGAGAAATACTAAATGTCTCTATACATCAGAGTCTACAAAAAAAAAAGGAAAACAACATGATATGGATAGAGGGGGACTTCGAAGTCTGCGGACGCTTATAGATGTACCTTGAAGTCTCTGTGTATAGTTATCTCACTAGTATCTGTTCGGATAAGAAGAACCTAGATCTGCACAAAAGATCTGCTAAAGAGTAGCATGAGTACACCACAACGGTACTCAGTAAGTGCTAAGCGTAACCTTGGTAGAGTAGTGACTAAGTCAGGTCATGCCCTACTGGAGTTAATAAGAAAAACGAGAGAAAAGATATAATAATATAATGAAATGACTGCGAAGTAAACAATGAGAATTTACAAGAAAACAACAACACGACAAATTGAGGTAATGTAATGACCACATCGGTCGTTTTGAGTATTATAACCCTGTTTCTACATTTACTGCTCAATTTATTCTCTACAGGTTTTTTATGACTTACCGGGGTAGTTAGTTCGGGTCCTGAAGGAGTTCAGAGTGAAATGAGACACTTAGTCTCATAATTGAAAATTTTAAGTTAGAAAAGTGACCTGATGTGGACTTACATGTAAACGACCTCGGATTTAAATTTTAATGATTTCAATAGCTCTGTATGGTGATTTTGTACTTAGGAGCATGTACGGAAAATCATTTAGAGGTCCGTAGTAAACTTTGGCTTGAAATGCCGAAAGTTGAATTTTTGGGAGGTCTAACCGGGGGGTTGACTTTTTATATCATGGTCGAAATCCGATTCTAAAAATTTAAATACCTCTGTTATATCATTTATGACTTGTGTACAAAATTTTAGGTCAATCGGACGTGATTTGATAGGTTCCGGAGTCATTTGTTGCAACTTGCAATTTCAAAGTTCATTAGGCTTGAATTGGTGTGTAATTCATGATTTTAGTGCTGTTTGAGGTGATTTGAGGATTCAACTAAGTTCGTATGATGTTTTAGGACTTGTTGGTATATTTGGTTAAGGTCCCGAGGGGCTCAGTGAATTTTGGATGGTTAACGAATCAAAAATTTGGACTTGACCAGCTGCTGGAATTTTTCTGATATCTAATGTTGTTTTCCTTCTACGCGATCGCGTAAATGTGTCTGCGATCGCGTAGGCTTAGTTGCTCTATGGGGGGTTTTGTTCTACGTGATCGCGTGGGGATATATGCAATCGCGTAGGGTTAATTTGAGGCAGTGATATTTTGTGCTTCGCGATCGCGTGAAGCGGGACGCGATCGCGTAGCTATATGAGTTTGTTATTCGCGAACACGTGAAGAAGGTCACGTTCGTGTAGAGGTAATGGGGCAGAAATAGAAATCACGCATTTTTGCTTCGTGATCTCGTGGTTAGGTCCGCGATTGCATAGGTCTGTGAAGTTGTGAATCGCGATCGCGTGGAAGTGTTCGCGATCGCGTAGAGCAAATGTCTGGGCAGAGAGTTTAAGTTCTTCGTCCCATTTTCAGTTTTTGACGGATTGGAGCTCGGGAAGAGGCGATTTTCGGCCGTTTTTCAAGGAAAACAATGGGGTAAGTGTTCTTAACTCAATATTGGTTAAATTACCTGAATCCATGGTTAGTTTTATCATTTAATTGGTGAATTAAGTTGGAAAAGTTTGGAAACCCTCTTAGTTTAAATTGAAGATTTAAGGGTCGAGTTGAGGTCGGATTTTGATAAAATTGGTATGGTTAGACTCGTGGTTGAATGGGCTTCCGGATTTTTGTCCTGAGAGATTGTACTTGTTTTTCATTGCTTGATGAACTTAGTTGTTGTCTGTTATTATGGTGAAATTTCTGAAAGATTCTATATCCGGATTATATGAACTTGAATTGTATAAAATTGATTTGACTTAAATTGCCGGATTTGAAAGCATGTCTATTCTTTGCTGGAATTACTGAAAATGAACTATAGTTGTATAGCTCGTCACTATCTTCAGTTTCTTATTTATTATTGTTACTTGCTGAGTTAGTTGTACTCATACTACACCCTGCACTTCGTGTGCAGATCAAGGTGTTCCCGGACATAGCGGGTGTTGATTCTTCTGCACAGCTGATTTTTCGGAGATTCTGCAGTAGCTGTCGTGTTTTGCAGACCTTGCCTCTCCTTCCCTATCTCCTTATTTACTGTACTTGGTCTCACACTATTATAGACCGTATTTTTCCAAACTTGTATTCATATTAGATGCTCATGTACTCAGTGACACCAGGTTTTGTGGAGTGTTCATATCAGTATTTGTGGGATTTCGTATTGTATTTAAATATTATATTTTCAAACTTAAAGAAATTGTGGTTTATTGACATTATCGGCTTTCCTAGTATCGAGATAAGCGCCATCACGACGGGTGAGATTTTGGGCCGTGAGAGGTAAACAACAAGGGCACTCTTAAGGTACCGCCTTGTAATCCTAAAAGTCAATATGTAGTACAGGGGATCTCCCGAGGAACCATCTCGTAGTTCCAAAAGTAAATATGTAGTATAGGAGGATCTCCCGAGGAACCGCCTCATAACCCCAAAAAATAAATATGAAGTACATGGGGATCTCCTGAGGCACCGTCTCGTACTCCCAAAAATAAATATGCAGTACAGGGGGCTCATTCGAGGAACCACCTCATAGTCCCAAAAGCAAAACAACAGCAGGTAGTCGGAGGAACAATAATTTTTCAGCAAGAAATCTTACATTTAAAGATTTAAATCAAATCAAGGAAAGCAGGTAATTCAGCTAAGAATGTTGCACATATTGAACGTAAGAGTTAATGCATGTAGACATGTAATGCTAGGCCAAACATGATCACTACATATGCTAAGGCAACTCAATTAAAGAATTTAAAAGAAGACTACTCAGCAAGAACTGATATTTCCAAATTTAGCCCGTGTACGCACTCGTCACCTCGCGTACACGTTGTTCACATATCATAAAATGTTACAACAGTATCAAATCCTAATGGGATTTCCCCCACACAGGGTTAGACCAGCCAATTACCTCAAACCACGCTCAATCAGTCCAGTAGTATGTCTTTCCCTCGATTATCCGACTCTGATCGGCTCGAATCTAGTCATAATTAATCTGATTCAGACAATACAAATTATAGGAATTAATTTCATATGAAAATATAGATTTTAACAAAAATTCAAATTTTAACTCAAAAATGGCATGTGGGGCCCAAGTCCCAAAATAAAAATGGGATCAAACCCTCGAAATTTTCCCTTTTCTGCCCAGTAAATCCGCTTCTGCGAGGGCTTCACCGCATCTGCGGCTCCGCACCTGCGAAAACACCATCGCAGGTGCGGACTTCACTTAAGTCCATATAGAACACTTCTGCGAGCAAAAGGGCTGCACCAGTGCGTGCACGCCTGCGACCACTCCTCCGCACCTACGACCTTAGTCACTCTTGCGCATCACCGCACCGTAGAAGCGAGACTGCTTCTGCGAAAACTTGTCCGCATCTGCGAGCTCTTGCCTGGGATGATTTCTCTATTTCCCCTCAAAAACACGTGTAAGTCCGCACCTGCGGACAACCCCACCGCATGTACGATGACACCAGAAGCTGGAATGCTTCATCAATTCTCACAAGTCCAATTCTAGTCCGTTAACCACCTGAAACTCACCCGAGGCCCGTGGGACCTCGACCAAACATACCAACAAGTCCTAAAACATCATACGAACTTAGTCGAAACCTCAAATCACATCCAACAACGCTAAAATCATGAATCATACCCAAATTCAAGCCTAATGAAACTAAGAAATTCCAACTTCTACATTCGATGCTAAAACCTATCAAATCAAGCCCGATTGACCTCAAAGTTTTCACACAAGTCATAAAAGATATAACAGGCCTATTCAAATTTCCAGAATTGGATTCCGATCTCGATATCAAAAAGTCAACTCCCCGGTCAAACTTCCAAGCTTAAATTTCTATTTTTAGTCATTTCAAGCCTAATTTAACTACGGACTTCCAATTAAAAATTCACCATATGGAGTTATTGGAATCATCAAAATTCTATTATGTGGTCGTTTTGAGCTGAGTCAATATCTGGTCAACCATTTCAACTTAAGTTCTCTATCTTGAGATTGAGTGTGGCAATTCATCCCGAAATCTCTCCGAACCCGAACCGACTACCCCGGCAAGTCACATAACAGCTACAAGGTACAAAATGATCAATAAATGGGAAAACGGGGCTACAAATCTCAAAATGACCAACTGGGTCGTTACATCCTCCCCCTCTTAAATATACTTTCGTCCTCCAAAGAGTTTAGAATTATACAATGATAGTGAAAAGATGAGGATAACAACTTCACATATCATGCTCGGTCTTCCAAGTCGCCTCCTAGACCGGATGACCCCTCCACTGTCCTTTTACTGAAGCAATGCTCTTCGATCTCAACTTTCTAACCTGTATGTCCAAAATGGCCATTGATTCCTCGACATAAGATAGGTCCTTGTCCAACTGGACTGAGTTGAAGTCTAACACATGAGACAGATCACCGTGATACTTACGGAGCATGGAAACATGGAACACTAGATGAATTATAGTGAGACTAGGTGGTAGTGCAAGTCTATAAGCCACCTCTCCAATCCTTTCAAGAATCTCAAAAGGCCCAATATACATGGGCTTAACTTGCCCTTCTTCCCGAACCTCATAACACCCTTCATGGGCAAAATTCGGAGCAATACCCGCTCACCAAACATGAATGCAACATCACAAACCTTCTGATCTACATCAATCTTCTATCTAGAATGGGCCGTACGAAGTAGATCCTGAATCAATTTAACCTTTTTCGATGCATCTTGAACCAAATATGTACCCAATAGCCTAGCCTCGTCCAGCTCAAACCAACCCACCGGAGACCGACACCGCCTCCCATATAAGGCCTCATACGGAGCCATCTGAATGCTCGACTGGTAGTTGTTATTGTATACAAACTCTACAAGTGTCAAGAACTGATCCCAAGCACCACCAAAATCTTCCACACGCACGAATCATATCCTCCAATATCTGAATAGTGTGCTCGGACAGTCCGTCCGTCTAAGGGTGAAATGTTGTACTCAGCTCTACCCGAGTACCTAACTCACACTATATGGCCCTCCAGAACTGTGTACCCCAGTTAGAGATGATAGATTTAGGTATGCCATGAAGCTTGACAATCTCGCGAATATAAACCTGAGTCGATGCTCTGAAGAGTAAGTAGTAACCACATGAATGAAATGAGCTGACTTGGTCAATCTATCCATAATCACCCAAACTACATCGAACATCCTCTGAGTACGTGAGAGCCCAACAACGAAATCCATAGTGATTCGCTCCCATTTCGAATCTGGAATCTCTAACTTTTGAAGCAATCCACCCAGTCACTGATGCTCATACTTCACTTGTTGGCAATTTAGGCACTGAGCTACATATTCACTATGTCTTTCTTTATCCGCATCCACCAATAGTGTTGTCTCAAGTCCTGATACATCTTTCCAGCACCCAGATGAATGGAGTACCGGGAACTATGAGCCTCCTGGAGAATCAACTCACGCAAACCATCTACATTGGGAACACATAGCCTGCCCTGCACCCATAATAAACTGCCATCTCCAATAGTGACTTCCTTGGAATCACCATGCTGAACTATTTCCTTAAGCACAAGCATATAGGGTTTATCATAATGGCGTTCTCTGATACGATCATAAAAAGGAGACTGAGAAACCATACAAGCCAAAACTCGGCTCGGCTCAGAAATATCCAATATGACAAATTGGTTGGCCAAGGCCTGAACATCCAAGGCTAAAGGCCTCTCTACTACCGGTAAGTATGCTAAGCTGCCCAAACTCTCCGCCTTATGACTCAATGCATCGACCACCACATTGGCCTTTTCGGGATGATAGAGAATGGTGATATCATAATCCTTAAGAAACTCCAACCATCTGCGCTGCCGAAAATTAAACCTGGCGGTAGACTATGGTGATCGGTATAAACCTCACAATGGGCATTGTACAAATAATGCCACCAAATATTCAAGGCATGAACAATAATCTCTAACTCAAGGTCGTGGACTGGATAATTCTTCTCATGTACCTTTAACTGTCTGGACGCATAGGCAATCACCCTACTATTTTGCATCAACACTGCACCGAGACCAATACATGACGCATCAAAATACACAGTATAAGATCTTGAACATGTAGGCAACACCAATAGTGAGGCTGTAGTCAAAGTTATCTTGAGCTTTTGAAAGCTCTCCTTACATTACTCGGTCCATTTGAATGGAGCACCCTTCTAGGTTAATTTGGTCATAGGTGCAGCAATAGAAGAGAAACCCTCTACAAATCGGTGATAATACCCTGCCAAACCAAGGAAACTCCGGATCTAAGTAGCTGATGACGGTCTGGGCCAACTCTACACTGCTTCAATTTTCTTCGGTTCCACCTGGATCCCCTTGCACGAAACTATATGAACCAAATATCCCACTAAATCAAACCAGAATTCACACTTTGAAAATTTTGCATATAACTTCTTTTCTTTCAAAGTCTGAAGCACAGTCCTCATGTGCTGCTCATGATTCTCCCATCTCCGGGAGTACACCAATATGTCGTCAATAAACACAATGACGAATAAGTCAAGATACAACTGAAATACATTGTTCATCAAATGCATAAATGTTGTTGTGGCGTTGGTCAACCCAAATGACATTACAAGGAACTCATAATGACCATACCAAGTTCTCAAAGCAGTCTTCACGATATTTGTCTCCCGAATCTTCAACTGATGATAGCCTGAATGCAAGTCAATCTTAGAGAACACCCGGGCACCTTGAAGCTGATCAAATAGGTCATCAATACATGGCAATAGATACATGTTTTTCACTGTAACCTTTTTTAACTGGCGGTAATCAATACACATTCGCATAGAACCATCATTCTTCTTCACAATTAAGACAGGAGCACCCCAAGACGATTCACTAGGCCGAACAAAACCCTTATTAAGAAGCTCTTGTAACTGCTCTTTTAATTCTTTTATTTTTCCTGGGGACATACAATATGGTGGAATAGAAATGGGCTGAGTTCCCAGTAACAAATCAATGCCAAAGTTAATATCCCTGTCGGGTGGCATACCCAGAAGATTCACTGGAAATACATCAGTAAAATCCCTTACTACCGGAACTAACTCCACGGTAGGAGTATCAACACTAATATCTCTCACATAGGCGAGATACACATCACACCCTTTCTCAACCATTCGTTGAGCCTTGTAAAATGAAACAACCCTACTAGGAACGTGATCTAAGCTACCTCTCCATTCTTGCCGTGGTGGACTTGGCATAGCCAACGCCACTGTCTTGGTGTAACAATTAAGGATAGCGTGATAGGGCAAAAACCAGTCCATGCCTAAAATAATATCGAAATCCACCATACTGATCAATAATAAATCATCTCTGGTCTCAAAACCACTGATAACAATCATACACAACTGATAGATGCGGTCAACAATAATAGAATCACCTACCAATGTAGATATATAAATAGAAAAACTCAAAGAATCATGGAATACGCCCAAATACGGGGCAATATAAGATGACATGTAAGAATAAGTGGAGCATGGATCAAATAAGACTGATGCATATCTATGACATACCGGAATAATACTTGTGATAAAAGAATCAAATGCAACTGCCTCCGTCTTAGCAGGAAGGGCATAATATCTGACTTGACCTTCACCTCTAGGTTGACATCTACTTGTCCGACATCTACTTCTAGTTGGTTGTGCAAGTGGAGTGGCAACTGGTGTAGTAATCATGTCCTGAGAAGCTTGAGGGCCCTGCAGAACCAATTGGGCCCGCAAAATCTATGGAGGTGTACCCCTCCTGAATTTGGGGCAATCCCTCGCCATTTGACGAGTGTCACCATACTCAAAACAAGATCTCGGTGGACGTGGCTTCTATGACTAGATCGAGCCTGATCGATTGGACTGACCGCTGGAAGCACCCCGTACAGGAGGTACACTAGATACTAGTGGAGCATAATAGGGATCCCGAGGCTTAGGAATGGTCAGAGTACCGCTGGCGGCTGGAAGTGCTGAATGAACAGGACGACTCCCATAACCCCTACCTTGACGATCTGTAGCTGGTGAAGGAGAGTTGGTATACGTGCCAAAATCTTAAGGTCTCTTAGCTTCTGTCTATTCTCTCTCCTGAATCCGCACCCTCTAATCTCCTAGAAATTGACACCACCTACTGGTATGCAATGTCCATCTCTAGATCTTAGGCCATACTGAATCTGATACTAGGGTGGATCTCCTCAATAAATCAACGAACCCTCTCTCGAATAGTACCAACCAAGGCTGGTACATGCCTAGCCAAATCACTAAATCACACTGCATACTCTGACACGGTCATAGAACCATGTCACAATAGCTCAAACTCTGCGTGCCATACATCTCTAAGACTCTGAGGAACATATTCCTTCAAGAACATATCTAAAAACTGAGTTTAAGTGAGTGAAGCTTCCCTAGTCGGACTATCCAACTCATATGCCCTCCACCACTAGTAGGTTGTTCCGCTAAGCTAGAATGTCATGAAAGAAACCCCTACTAGAATCCATAATACCCATAGTATGGAGGATCTGGTGATATTCCTCAAGAAAACCCTGAGCATCCTATGAAGCCAAAGCGCTAAAAGTCAGAGGGTGGCACTTCTTGTACCTCTCGAGCTTGAGCTATTCCCCCTCTGAAACTGATGCCCTAACCTCGGGCCGAACTGGGACAACTAGATGCATTGGTATAACTTCTGAGGCATGTTCAACTTGGGCCCATGGCTCTGGGGTACGGGCGGTGGGAGTCTGTCCTCTTCCCTCAGCCTGAAAAGTGATAGGAGCAAGTGGAATCAACCCTTTCTGAGCTAGAGTGCCAAACATACTCAAACACTGGGCAAGAATCTCTTGAAGTGTATGGGGTTGTAATAGGTGTCTCAAGTGTCTGCTCTCTAACTGGAGCTACTGGTGGCTCTGTCGCAACAGCCCGTGCAAGTGTTATGGCTACACCACGTGGTCTTCCTCGACCTTTGCCCGTGCCCTGGCCTCTTGCAGCTCCAACAGGGGGCGTGGGTGACTAATCGTCGGATCTAGTTGTGCATGTCCTCACAATCTTTGAAAGAATAGAAAGACGAGAGTTTGGAATTTCGAAGTCAACAAATACGCATGATAAGGAATCAAAGAAGTGAACATTTTCCTAAAAATAAGAAAAACAACATGATAAGGATAGAGAGGGACTTCGAGGTCTGCGGACACTGGAAGATATATCTTAAAGTCTCCGCATACAGTTATCTCACTAGTATCTGGTCGGATAAGAAGGACTTGGATCTGTACAAAAGGATGTGCAGAAGAGTAGCATGACTACACCACAATGGTACCCAGTAAGTGCCAAGCCTAACCTCGGTAGAGTAGTGACAAGGTTAGGTCATGCCCTACTGGAGTTAATAGGAAAAATAAGGCACAAGATATAATAATATAATGAAATGATTGCGAAGTGAACGATGAGAATTTACAAGAAAACAACAACACGACAAACAGAGGTAAACAACAGAGGCAATCCCGAGGAACTGCCTCGTAGTCCCAAAAGTAAATATGCAGTACAGGGGGATCTCCGGAGGAACCGCTTCGTGGTCCCAAAAGTAAATATGCAGTACAGGGGGATCTCCGGAGGAACCGCTTCGTGGTCCCAAAAGTAAATATGCAGTACAAGGGGATCTCCGGAGGAACCGCTTCGTTGTCCCAAAAGTAAATATGCAGCACAGGGGGATATTTCGAGGAACCACCTCGTAGTCTCAAAAGTAAATATGTAGCAGGTAGTGGGGGGAACAACAAATTTTCAGCAAATAATCTTACAGTTAAAGATTTAAATCAAATCAAGTAAAGCACGTAATTCAGCTAAGCATGTTGCACATATTGCACGTAAGAGTTAAGGCACGTAGACATGTAATATGAGGCCAAACATGATCACTACATATGCTAAGGCAACTCAGTTAAAGAACTTAAAAGAAGAATACTCAGCAAGAACCGATATTTCCAAATTTAGCCCGTGTACGCACTCGTCACCTCGCGTACACGACGCTCACATATCACAAAATGTTACAACATTATCAAATCCTAAGGGAATTTCCCCCACACAGGGTTAGACAAGCCACTTACGTCAAACCACGCTCAATCAGTCCAATAGTATGCCTTTCTCTCAATTTTCCAACTCTGATCGGCTCGAATCTAGTCATAATTAATTCAATTCAGTCAATACAAATTTTAGTAATTAATTTCATATGCAAATACAAATTTTCAACAACAATCTAAAATTAAAGTAAAAAATCGCCCGTAGGGCCCATGTATATGAACCCGACAAAAATTATAAAATATGAACGCCCATTCAATCTCGAGTTCACCCATACCAAAATTTCTCAAATCCGATACTAAAATCTCAATCAAATTCCGAAACTTTGGTTTAGGAACTTCCCAACTTTCCCCCTAAATTTCTCAACCCAAAACCTTAATTAAATGATGCAATTAATGATGGATTAGTGGATCTTAATAAAAAAAACAAGTCAAGAATCCTTACCCAAATGTTTCCTCTGAAATCCACTCAAAAGGTTGCCTAAAACCGAGCTCTCAAAGTTTCAAAATAATAATGGGATCAAACCCTCAAAATTTCCCCTTTTCTGCCCATTAAATCTGCTTCTACGAGGGCTTCACTGCATCTGTGGCTCCACACTTGCGGCTCTGCACCTCCGGCTCTGCACCAGCAGAAACACCATCGTAGGTGCGGACTTCACTTAAGTCCACAGATCCCGCTTTTGCGAGCAAAAGGGTCGCACCAGCGCATGCACTACTGCAACCACTATTCCGCACCTGCGACCTTAGTTTCTCCTACGCATCACCTCACCACAGAAGCGAGACTGCTTCTGTGGAAACTTGTCCACATCTGCGAGCCCTTGCCTGAGCTACATTCTCCGTTTTTGCGTACCCCCAAATGCACGTGTGAGTCTGCATATGCGGACAATCCCACTGCATGTGCGATGACACCAAAAGCTGGAATGCTTCATCAATTCTCATAAGTCCACTTGTCATTTTAAGAATTAATGCCCCGTTCAATGACTTAAGGTCCCACGCAACTTCATAGGTTTCGGCATCGAATGTTGAAGTTGGAAATTTCATAATAGACTAAAATTTCAAGTGAGTTTGCACAAGACCTAACTTCAAACGAGCATACCTATTTTGATATAAATAGTTATATGGTGTGTTACTATTAAAACAAAGGTCTATGTGTCTAGTTTCCAACGCTTTAAACCGTTTGTCATTTGGACATTCCTACAAGATGTTATGACCAAATTATTCTTCGACCAATTATGCGATCGCAAAATAGTTATGCGATCGCAAAATTGCTTCTGCGACCGCAAACTGGTCGTAAAATGGACCAGAAGAGCCCAGTTCTGGGCACCGATTTTGTGATCACTTTTGCGGCCCGCATACCCATTATGCTGTCCATTATGCGATCGCAGACCTGCTTTCGGAGGGTTAATTTTTCTTTTTTCATAACTCGACCCCATTTTGGTAAATAGGCTTTGGAGCTTATTTTGGGGTATTTTTCTGAGGGTTTTAGAGAGAGGTAGGAGCAATTTAGAGAGAGAAATAGGGAACCTAACATTCTAATTATTCAATCTTCAAGAATCAAGGAAGCTAATCACAAGATCTTCATCAAAGAGGTAAGATTCAACCCCCAGTCCTCAATTTCGAGTTTGCGGTAAAAGATTGGCGATTGGGAGTATGATTCTTGGGTGTAAGAGTATTATGTATATATTCTTGTACCAATAAGGTTTGTGGGAATATTGTTGAGATAAAATAAGTAAAGATTGGGTTGTGGAATGAAGGAAATCTTGTAAAAGAACCTTGTAACAAATTTGCACACCTAGTGTTTGATAGAATGCTCAAATGAGCTGAAACCATGAAAATCTTCCTAATTATAGTTCACTTTTGTTATGTTTATAAATATATTGAAGTTTCTTGTATTTTCGGAACCTCGTAGTAATGTAAGGAAGGCTCAAGAAAGATTGGAGCCGTCCGGACGTCAATTAATGTGAGAAAGCTATTTTGGAATATCGACCTAACTTAAAAAAGGTAAGTGTCTTGCTTAACCTCGAGTGGGGGAATTCCCCCTTAGGAATTGAGTCTTATGTGCAATTTGTGTAATTGAAAACCATGTACGCGAGGTGACGAGTACGTACTTGGTTTATATATTCAAATTTTATTGAGTTAAAGTCTTGAGCATATTGTGTAGTAAATTTGATAATTGTTGAAATATATTTAATCATCTATTTGTCGTGCCTAAATCCTTGTTGTTGACTCTGTTGTTATATGACAAGTTGATGTGATTGTTATTTGATTATTTATGAAATTTCGTGAATTTGCTGGTTTGATAATTATTGAAATTTAATTTCATTTTGGATTTTCCCTCTGTAAATAATTAATTAAATGATCTTAAGAAGAGGTGTTTATATAATTATCGAACATTTGGAGTTAATAAAGACTTTGTTTTATGTTGAGTAATTTCTTTCTCTGTTAATTATTTTTGGCTGTTGTACACATTGTGTGGAGCCTTCGACTATTTGTGTTGAAATTAATTGACCTGGTTGTATCTTTGGAATTTTGGTTGTAGCCATTGGGCAAATTGTGATATGAATAGATTTTGTTATGTTGCCATGATAATTTTTCGTGTAAATTATTGTGTTGTTTTAATTATTATTTTGAATATATAAGGGTGGTATTTCACTGTTGATATTATGTGGGTATAAAGGTGGCATTTTATTGTGGAAGTGTTTGTTGGAATATTGTCTGAGCGGAGCGATAAGGGTGGAAATAGGAGCGATAAGGGTGGCTATTGATATTATCTGGGCGGAGTGATAAGGGAGGCTATATGAGTGATAAAGGAGGCAATAAGAGCGATGCGGGTGGCTATTGTCAGGGACGATATGTGATGATGTGGGGTTATGGGGTTGATGATTTTCATGTGATGTTGTGATATTCTTGTGTTTAATTTTATACCTTGTGCAATTGTTCTTGTTGTTGGTAAATTGATGACAATCTGATTTATGTTGAAATTGAGAGCTTGTGGCTATTGCCAGGCGGATTATAAAATAAAATGCGGGCACGAGGTGCCGTGAGTAAATAATGAGGATATTGGCACGTGAATTATCTGTGCAGTTGTGATATGAATTGTGGGCATGAGGTGCTGTGATTAAATGATAATGATATATGGCACGTGAATTGTCTGTGCAGTTGTGATATGAAATGAGGGCACGAGGTGCCAGGGGACATATGATGATTTAATTATGGACACGAGGTGCTGTGGAAATATGAATAATGGTTGAGACCCGTGTGTACGAAAAATATAGAAATGGGTTGAGACCCGTATTTTTATGATTATGAAACGAGATGTCACATGGTGACTTTTTAATTGAAAGAATTATATTCAAAATATTTATTTGAAAGGATTTTTATGTAGAAGGTATTATATGAAAGAATTATATTTGAAAGGTAATTATTTGAAAAAATTGTATTTGAAAGAGAGTTATTTGAATGAATTATATGTGAAAGACATTTATTTGAAGGATTTGATTTATTGTGTGTAATTGTATTTATTAATTGTTAAGCGATATTAATGGTATTCTTGTTGTCTGTTGTGCATATTACTGATTGTTTTATATTGCCCTTATTGTTATCTTCTTCCTATTATTTTGTATATTATATTGCACATGCTATTAGACTAGTGAGTGTCTTGACTTTACCTCGTCTCTACTCCACTGAGGTTAGTCTTGATACTTACTGGGTACCGACCGTGGTGTACTCATACTACACTTCTGTACATTTTTGTGCAGAGCCAGGTATTGGAGTTATTGGGCTTGAGAAGAGTTAATGAGGGATCGTAAGGATTCAAGGTAGAGTTGCTTCGTCGTCGCAGTCCCTTGGAGTCTTTTCATTTCATTGTACTGTTAATCTTTAATCAAACAGTATTGTATATTCAATCCTCATGATCATTCCATGTATTCAGTTAGAGTTTGTGACTTAGTACTACCAGTCTTGAGAGGTTGTACATTCATATTTGTTTAGTTGTTAGTTTTGGTTACTTATTTCATTAAAAATAAATGGCTCCAAAAAATGTAATTGAAATCGGTTTACCTAGTCTTAGAGACTAGGTGCCATCACGACGCCTGTGGTGGGATTTTGGGTCGTGACAAGTTGGTATCAGAGCTCTAGGTTCATAGGTTCTACGAGTCACGAACGAGTCTAATAGAGTCTTGCGGATCGGTACAGAGACGTCTGTACTTCTCTTTGAGAGGCTACAAAACTGTTAGGAAATTTCCATTTCTTTCATTCCTGTTATGCAGAATTTGTTGAATTTGGAATTTGAACCTTTGTATCTCTATTCTCTCACAGATGGTGAGGACACATGCTACTGGGTTAGTTGAGCAGGCATCCACACATACTACTAGGGCTGCAAGAGGCCGGGGCCGAGGTAGAGGTCGAGGAAGGGCACGTGCTGCAACTGGAGCACCTGTCATAATAATAGTTGAGGAGCCACTAGTAGCTCCAGTTGAGGGATAAGTATGAGAAGCACCTATTGTTACCCCAAGACTTCAGGAGATTTTAACACAGTTCCTGAGTATGTTTGATACATTAACTCAGACGAGATTGATCTATGTTGCACCAAATATTCCGTAGATTGGTGGAGTAGCTCACACTCCTACCACAACTCCAGAGCAGCAGGTTCACGTTGGACAGGTTCCGGGTGTAGTACCGGTACAACCTGTTATTCCGGTTCGGCCTGAGGTCAAGCCTGAGGCATCATAAGAAGAACAAAATAGACTTGAAAGGTTTAAGAAATATGATCCACCAACTTTTAGTGGAACAACTATAGAGGATGCCCAAGGATTTCTGAAAAATTGTCACCGTATTCTCCGCACCATGGGTATTGTGGAATTTAGCGGAGTTTCCTTTACTACATTTCAACTGTTAGGCACAACGTATCGGTGGTGGAAAATCTATGAAGAAGGTAGGCCAGCCGATGCTACACCACTAACTTGGGCTTAATTTTCGAAAATGTTCTTGAAAGAGTTTGTTCCCCAGTCTCTCAGAGATGCGTGGCGCACAAAGTTTGAACGGTTGCGTTAGGGCACTATGACAGTGTCAGAATATGCTATCAGGTTCAGTGAGTTAGCCCGTCATGCACCTATCGTAGTTCTTACAATCAGAGAACGGGTCCACCGATTCATTGAGGGGCTCGATTATGATATTAAAATATACAAGGCTCGAGAGTTGCAAACGGATGCTCCATTTCAACAAGTTGTGGAGATTGCAAGGAAGATTGAGGGTGTTTTAGGCAAGGAAAGGGAGTCTAAGGAGGCCAAAAGGTCTCGAAGGTCTGGAGGATTCAGTGGGTTTTATTCTTCAGCTAGAACCCATTATAGCGGAGGCTCGAGCAGTCGGTCAGCTCAGTCCGCACATCAGATTACTCAGAGTGCTCCAGTTTACAATGCACCACCGACACGAGATTCTTACATTGGTTATCCCAGTTATCCGGCACAGACTCAGTACGAGCAGCCGCGACCTCAGAGGGGTTGTTATGAGTGTGGTGATAGTAGGCATATCATGAGATATTGTCCCAGACTTGGGAGGGGTGGATTTCATCTGAACACTCCAGCCACAAGCTTTATTCCAGTTGATACTCCACGTGCACAGTTAGCTAGAGGTGGAGGACAGGCGGCTAGTGGGCGCTTAAGAGGTGGAGGCCCGACCCGTTGATTTAATCACTATAATTTGGCTGAGGACAAAACACCACATGATATTGTTACAGGTACAATTCTAATTTTATTATAAAAGGATACTTTTCTTAATTTGATTTGGTTCTGAATATTGAGGTGAATCCTCCTATTATGCTCCACTTATGGGTGAGCTTCGTAAATTTATGACCCACTTATATGTTTATCCCCGTTGGGAGATTTAAAGATGTGAACCTGTGTCTGGCATTTTATTTTTGGTACACCATTGAGGGCTATAAGCCCAAAATTAATTTTTATTATTTATTACATTGGGTTTAGTGTGTTTTGGAATAATTGATTCCAATTTTTATGAATTATATGACCTACCGGTATGAGGGTTCATTATATGTTGTGAAAATTATTTATGAAATATACTGAAAATAAGAAAGAAAGAAAATTAAAAATTTCAGTTGGCACAATGGGCAACATAATTGTGATTCGGAGTTGAGGACGAGATCCTCGCATTTTTACATGATGTGAAATATTTAAACCGGGTTGCAAGCCGTGATGGAAGTTATGTAAGGACATGGTCCTTGTGGTGAAATATTTATGAGTTTAAAATTTTCTATTTGTGAAATTTAATTGTACAATAGTATTAATAGGGAGTCATGCCTGTTAGGCTTATTTGATAATTGTTGTGTATTTGTTTGTGCATATTCAGCCATTTTCGTGTTGTAAACATTGAGTTTTAACCTATGAGATGAGTGCCCAGGTGGGTGACTCATTAATCCGAGTAAGCAATCATGAGGTCTTCATGCCTCACATTCTATTGTCAGTGTTGTGAAAATTCGAAATGTGGTGGTGGTTAATATGAGATTAATTGATAATGATGGAATTAATTATGAATAGCTTTTAAGACCAGAGATGTGGTGATGAGCATACATATGATGTGCTTCATATCCTGATATCATTATGATAATGCAGTGCTTGTAATGCTGAGATTGGTGTTATTGATATACACCTTGTGGTATTTTGTTGGGTTGTGGATGTGTTGTTAGGAGTTGTTTTGGTGTTACTCTGGCAGGTGGATAGGCCCAATTACAGGGGGGACTCTGCCAAAATTTCTGAAAAATTTGGTAGTTAGTAAAATTTGGAGGATTGAGATTTGCAAAGGAAGAGATAAATATGTTATGTGTTTGAGGGCGAATGATTCTAAGCGGGAAAGAATATAGCAACCTGAATTTTTTTTTTGAAGTACTTCAATACTATCAAGAAAGTTGATGTGTGAGTAGGCACGAGTTACTATAGCCAGTTGAGACTAATATCGTGTGTCGAAGTGAAAATCAGGCCTTCTGGAAATGATTGGAGAGTTAGGGAATTTGCTTTAAAGCTTATAAGAATGGAGAAAAGAAGTAATCTCAATTGATATGGTGTTGTCGAACCCGTGTTAAATTTCGGGAACTTAGAATCACCCACAAGTATGTGTGTAATAATGCACTCACTAATTTAAAGTTCTCAGAAAGATTCTTGGCACGTTCGAGGATGAACGTATGTTTAAGAGGTGGAGAATATAATGACCCGACTTGTCGTTTTAAAAATTAATGTCACGTTCAACGATTTAAGGTCTCGGGCAACTTCATAATATGTATTATGTCCCGCATGTGTGGTCAAGTTTGATTTTCAGAAGATTTAGAATTTAATTGAAAGAGATTCTCATTTTGAAGCTTAAATGGAAAATTGACCAAAGAGTTGACTTTTGAGCAAACGACCTCGGAATAGAATTTTGATGATGTCAATATTTTGTATGGTGATTTCGGACTTAGGCGCGTGTTCGGATTTGGATTTGGAAGTCCGTAGGACAATTCGACGCATTTTGGCGAAAGTTGGAAAATAGACAATTTTCGAAAAGTTCAATCAAAGGTTGAATTTTTGATAACGAGGTCGGAATCTGATTCTGGAAATTTGAATAGGTCCGTTATGTCACTTATGACTTGTGTGCAAAATTTGAGGTCAATCGGACTTGATTCGATAGGTTTCGACATCGAATGTTGAAGTTGGAAATTTTATAATAGACTAAAGTTTCAAGTGAGTTCGCACAAGACCTAACTTCAAACGAGCATACCTATCTTGATATGAAGATTTTTATAGTGTTTACCTGTCTATGTGTCTAGTTTCCAACTCTTCAAACCGTTCGTTATTTGGACATTCCTACAAGAAGTTATGATGAAATTACCAAAGGATGGAAAAATGCAATGCTACGACCAATTATGCGATCGCAAAACAGTTATGCGATCACAAAACTGCTTCTGTGACCGCAAACTGGTCGCAGAATGTACCAGAAGAGCCCAGTTCTGGGCACCGATTTTGCGATCAATTTTGTGGCCCGCATACCCATTCTGTGATCCATTATGCGATCACAGACCTGCTTTCGGAGGGTTAATTTTTCTATTTTCATAACTCGACCTCATTTTGATAAATAGGCTTTGGGGCTTATTTTGGGGTGTTTTTCTTAGGGTTTTAGAGAGAGATAAGAGCATTTTAGAGAGAGAATGAGGGAACCTAACATTCTAATCATCCAATGTTCAAGAATCAAGGAAGCTAATCACAAGATCTTCATCAAAGAGGTAATATTCAACCCATAGTCTTCAATTTCGAGTTTGGGGTAAAAGATTAGTGATTGGGAGTATGATTCATAAGAGTATTATGTATATATGCTTGTACCAATAAAGTTTGTGGGAATATTGTTGAGATAAAATAAGTAAAGATTGGGTTGTGGAATGAAGAAAATCTTGTAAAAGAACCTTGTAAACAAATTTGCACACCTAGTGTTTGATAAAATACTCAAATGAGCTGAAACCATGAAAATCTTCCTAATTATGGTTCACTTTTGTTATGTTTATAAATAGATTAAAGTTTCTAGGATTTTCGGAACCTCGTAGTAATGTAAGGAAGGCTCATGAAAGATTAGAGCCGTCCGGAGGTCAATTCACGTGAGAAAGCTATTTTGGAATATCGACCTAACTTCAAAAAGGTAAGTGTCTTGCTTAACCTCGAGTGACGGAATTTCTCCTTAGGCATTGAGTCTTATGTGCAATTTGTGTAATTGAAAACCATGTATGCGAGGTGACGAGTACGTACTTGGTTTATATGTGCAAATTTTATTAAGTTAAAGTCTTGAGCATATTGTGCAGTAAATTGGATAATTGTTGACATATATTTAATCATCTATTTGTCGTGCCTAAATCCTTGTTGTTGACTCTGTTGTTATATGACAAGTTGATGTGATTGTTATTTGATTATTTATGAAATTCAGTGAATTTGCTGATTTGATAATTATTGGAATTTAATTTCATTTTGGATTTTTTCCTTTGTAAATAATTAATTAAATGAGCTTCAGAAGAGATGTCTATATAATTGTCGAAAATTTAGAGTTAATAAAGACTTTGCTTTATGCTGAGTAATTTCTATCTCTGTTGATTATTTTTGGGTGTTGTACACATTGTGTGGGGCCTTCGACTATTGGTTGTGAAATTAATTGACTTGGTTGTATATTTGGAATTTTGGTTGTAGCCATTGGGCAAATTGTGATATGAATTGATTTTGTTATGTTGCCATGATAATTTCCCGTGTAAATTATTGTGTTGTGTTACTTATTATTTTGAAGATATAAGGGTGGTATTTCACTGTTGATATTATGTGGGTATAAGGGTGGCATTTCATTGTGGTTTTGTTTGTTGGAAATTGTCTGGGCGGAGCGATAAGGGTGGCAATAGGAGCGATAAGGGTGGCTACTGATATTGTCAGGGCGGAGCGATAAGGGTGGCTATAGGAGTGATAAGGGAGGCAATAAGAGAGATAAGGGTGGCTATTATCAGGGACGATATGTGATGATGTGGAGTTATAAGGTTGATGATTTTCATGTGATGTTGTGATATTCTTGTGTTTATTTTTATACCTTGTGCAATTTTTCTTGTTGTTGGTAAATTGATGACAATCTGATTTATGTTGAAATTAAGTGCCTGTGGCTATTGCCAAGCGGATTATAAAATAAAATATGGGCACGAGACGCCGAGAGTAAATAATGAGGATATTGGCACATGAATTGTCCGTGCAGTTGTGATATGAATTGTGGGAACGGGGCGCTATGATTAAATGATAATGATATTTGGCACGTAAATTGTCCGTGCAGTTATGATATGAAATGAGGGTACGAGGTGTCGCGAGAAATATGATGATTTAATTATGGGCACGAGGTGCCGTGAAAATATAAAAAATGGGTTGAGACCGGTGTTTACGAAAAATATGGAAATGGGCTGAGACCCGTATTTTTATGATTATGAAACGAGGTGTCACATGGTGACTTTTTAATCGAAAGGATTATATTCAAAATATTTATTTGAATGGATTCTTATGTAGAAGGTATTATATGAAAGAATTATATTTGAAAGGTAATTATTTGAGAAACTTATATTTGAAAGAGAGTTATTTGAAAGAATTATATGCGAAAGACATTTATTTGAAGGATTTGATTTATTGTGTGTAATTGTATTTATTAATAGTTAAGCAATATTAATGGTATAAGAAAGAAAAAGAAAGGAATTTCTTTTAGAATATTCATAAACCGCTATTATGTAATTATTTTAAAATTGTTCTTAGAAGCTTTATGTTTTCCATGCATTTAGAATATTTGCTCGTAATGTATATTTTATGAAAGTTTCGTACCCTGTCGTTGAGACTCAATGAGTACAGTGTATGGTAGTGACGTTCTCTTTTGGGAACCTACGTTGGTCTGCGGTACAATGTAGGAACCGGTTTTGCAGGCGAGCATGCTACGGGTTAGGACTTCTCTCACTTCTTGGTGAGCTCCGCTTTTGTTCATGGAGTACTCCTTTGAGGCGTCATAATTTAGCTATTTATTTGTTTACTTAGAGAACTAGCCAGAAAATCTCATGTCCTGAGTAGTGCGTTAGGTTATCAGTAGAGGCTTCATAGACACAGTTGGTGGGTTAATATTCAGGTGTTATTGATAATAACTTTGTAATATTTCAGTAGTTACTACGAATAAATTTTTTTGAGTTGGTTTATTTTAGATATTTAAATTAATTAAAAGTATTTCGTTAAAGTATTACCTTGTTGCATATAAAGTTTGAGGTTATAACAGTTTTGATAAGTACAAATGGTTCGCTCGATCAAATATAGCGACCCGGGTGCCGGTCACGACTTATTTAGAAAATGGGTCATGACAGCTTCCTCCGGTACCGCTTCGAAATTAGCAAGCTCAAGTTCGATCTTAAGGAGCAGGCCTAGAAAAAGGACATGTTCAAGCTCCTCAGTGAGAAACAGGACGGGGCCCTCAAGGACCTTCAGGTCGAGCTTGACAGAACTCAGAAGGAAGCTTCGACCTTGAGGCGGGAACATGTCAACCTGGTTGAAAATGTAAGGTCATTGAAGCTAAAAATAAGGATCTAGTCGTGGTGACTAACAACACAACCTCGCAGGTCCAACAGAAGATCGACCTGATCGACCAACTCCGAGCCGAGACGAACGATGTCCAAGCCATGACCGATGGGTGAAAAAGAAAAATGGGCTTGCTGGCTTCGGAGAAAGAAACTGCTAAGGCGAAGCTGGCATCATAGAGGTCTAACTCCCGGCGGCAAAGGAGAAAGATGACAAGTGGTCTCAGCTGAATGATGATCTTGGAGCACAACTGAGCTCGTCAGTCGTTGAGCGGGACGCCCATGGTAGAGATTACGAGGAAGTGAACTCCAAGTTGGATACAACCTCCACCGATGCCGAAGAAATGGTGGCCCAATACAAGGCCGATGTGGAGGCAACCGAAGTCTGCCTGAAGGCAAAGGCCGAATATATGAAGTGGCTATCCCGAAGAGAGACCCTTGAGGAGATCCACGCCTGAGGTTTTGACCTGTCGGCTCAGATTGAGTAAGCTAAAATATTCAAGGTCGAGGCGAAGAAGCTTTACAAGACTGAAGGTGCCGAAGTCTTTGAGGGTTCTGAGGGCTCGAAGGGATCCGAAGGCTCCTACGACGTTGATGTCTTAGTACTTTTTTAGTTTTGTCTCATGTACATTGTTTTGTTTATTTTGGGGCCATTTTTATTGGGCCTTTGTAAGTATATTTCGGAATATATATAAAAGTTTTCCTTTCTGAAAATTTCGAGTCTTTACTTATTCAGCATCTTTTCATAATTTCTATTTTTGCAATGATTCTAATGCCTTAGCATAGAATCATATGTAGTTATAAGGCGTTCATTTTTCAGAGGTCCGAATGGAGCCTAACTTCGAAGACAACTTTATTTGCTTGAGCCTTTGAAAGCTCGGTGTGACCAAAAGCTTTTTCGAGATGCTTAAGTGATTTTGGGCGATGCTTTTTCCGAGGCTAACCTTTTAGCAGGTTTCCAACTTTTATAAAGGCCCATTTTTCTGATTACGAGCTCCGGACGTCTCCGAGCAATTTGTAGGGCAGTCGTAGCCTTTTGTGTTTAGGCACTACCTAATAGGTTTGGTGCCTCCGGGATTTAGTAGCCCGGGTTATCCGAACATCTTTTCGGAGGACATTACCTGAGCAGGGGTAGCCCTTGGGCTCGATAGTCCCTGAATGGGTGTAGCCCCTGGTCTTGATAGTCCTCGAGTGGGGGTAGCCCTTGGGCTTGATAGTCTCCGCATAGGGGTAGCCCATGGGCTCTTTGGATCCGGAATTTAAGAGGCAAGAAAATGTGTAATATCAAGGTGGAACTTACTTTCATTTCTGTGTGTACAGTACATGATTGATAACGCGTAGAATCTTGCGTCATGGCTAAAGTGGACTATGTGGGCATGGCTCACGCGACTGTTTGACCCTTATAATGAGGCCTAACCACCGAGCCTTAGCTTCTAGAATACAAGGTTTTCTTTTTTCCTTGCTAAATGTTTCTGTTGCTGAAAACCTTAATCCGGTTGTAATGGCCCCCAATATTCAAGGTCGAACTTGAGAGGGATCAGATACTACAACAACAACAACAACAACCCAGTATAATCCCACTACTGGGGTCTGGGGAGGGTAGTGTGTACGCAGACCTTACCCCTACCATGGAGTAGAGAGGCTGTTTCCAATAGACCCTCGGCATCCTTCCCTCCAAGAACTCCCCACCTTGCTCTTGGGGTGACTCGAACTCACAACCTCTTGGTTAGAAGTGGGGGGTGCTTACCATCAGAGCAACTCACCTTGTCAGAGGGATCAGATACTGTTGATATGAAATGAATGCCTATTAGCCATGGTTTGAGACCGGCCTTTGACTCTAAGTTAGCACGTTTTACTGTTGCCTCGTTAAAAACCTTGCCCCATTTTGGGATAAAACCATTTCAAGGGAAAAAGAGTGCAACGCGTACTTTCAGACCTAATAGCCACATCTATTCTTGAACGTTGGCTACAAGTGTTAGTCCGATTCATAAGATGATTAAAGAGTAGTTGAGATCATACCTAAGAAGTAGTAGCGTTTTAAGTGTATCGCGTTCCAATTGTTCAGTAGTTGCACATTATTTCCTGCTTTGAGTCTGTATGAGCCTTTGCCGGTAATTCTGATGACTCGATACGACCCTTGCCAGTTCGATCCCAGCTTTCTCTCGTTCGGGTTCCGGTGTGTAGTGTTACTTTCTTCAACACCAAGTTCCCTATCTTGAAATGTCGGAGGTTTGCTCTTCGATTGTAGTATCTTTCTATTTGATGTTTCTGGGCGGCCAATCGG
The DNA here is from genome assembly GCA_000715115.1 of Nicotiana otophora. NCBI lineage: Eukaryota > Viridiplantae > Streptophyta > Magnoliopsida > Solanales > Solanaceae > Nicotiana > Nicotiana otophora. The sequence goes on along the minus strand of AWOL01S0007322.1, from coordinate 140,374 downwards.
ACTAAAGCTGCCTCATGCCTTTCATCCAATAATTCTAGGATCGTGACCATGGCCTTGTCATTTGACTCTTCGATTGCATATTGGAATATGAGGCTTGGCTCTCTCACCTTAATTGGTACCAATGCTTCGGCCTTATAGAATAACAAAAATGGAGTGGCCCCCGTACTAGACTTCGAGGTTGTACGATATGCCCATAGGTGTCATGCCCCAACCTCTGGGAGTGCGATCTGCGCTCAATCAAGATGCCCCGGTCAAGCAAGCATGCTGGATGCTTTCTACCCAAACTTACGCAATCACTATATAAGAACCAATAATAAGAGATAAGCATGAGAAGAGTAAGACGTTCCACCTTATTTTCCATCACTCAAGGAGATGCGTTTTACAATTTTCAAAATATTACAAGTTCATAATTACGAGGTAAAACATCATTTCCAAATACCAACACCTCTAGTCCATTACCCAATATCGTACACCACCCATAACACGTCTGCGAAGCCTCTAAGTATAACCGAAGAGTAGTATGAAGTTGGTGACATGGCCCCGACTATACCTAAAACAATAATGTGCAAAATCAAATGTCACAAGGCCCGGAATAGAGTAGGGCTCACCACAATCTGCTGAATAGAGAGTAACTACTAACGAGGACCAAAGTTGTCCACTGACGAACCACCTGAATCTATTAAAGATGCAGTGCCCCTGAAAAAATGGGCGTTAGCACATATGGAATAAAACTAGTATGTGAAGCTAAATGTCTTCTTTAGAAATAGAATGCCAAAATAAGAAGGGGAAAACCATCAAAGCAGCAAGTAACAATCAATGATATCCAAAATTCCAAGTTAAAACATAACCATTTTCAAAATATGAAAATAATATTATTATTGGTAGGGAGATCCTTAGTACCCGAAATACCACCTTGAATTTAGCACGGAGTTTGATAACGACCCGATCTGCTAGGTCGTCTCATCTGAAGACATCCAATCATAATACCACCATACTTTTAGCATGGATTCCGCATCCGATCTTAGCTCGATCGGCTAAGGCATCTCACCACAATTTCGTGAGGGTAGACATAACATTCTTCTAGCAATCATATCATCCCAAATAAAGGGAATAATATCATTACATCAATCTCATCCAAATTAAGGGGAATAATTTTATCACATCAATACGGGGATTTAACCCTCAATCGCTCCTACACTGACATGTGTAGTTTCGGGGTTAGGTTATTTTCACCTACCCTTCCTCGGTGACTAACGATACTCCCAATTTTATTTTTGATTTGCATACAAGGGAAACAGAAATACAGTTGCATTTACCTCATAACCTTTCATACCGTATATAGATTCATTGGTACTTTCAACCACTTACAACATCATTATTTCATTGGCTCTCTTGGCCATACATATAATTCTTCATCCATGGAACGATGGTCGTATTTCACATTCCACAATTGTATATATTTACTTTCAAGGATCATCATCATAAGCATAAACATATAAAATATTCCGAAAATCACAACTTATAGTTCATTAGTAATGAAGGCTTTAAACATAATAGTTTTCTTTCCAAAGAAATGGAGCAAGATGATTAGCAATCGAAGCACAAGTTAAAATCATAAACGAGTGACACCAAATTTATTCTTGAAATACTTTTCCCCAAAAAGGGCAATATACAATCTCAACTCATTAATATATATAAGAGCTTAAAACATATTGGAAATACTTACAAAGCATAGCATTAGTTAAAATAACCACATTAGGGCATGACTTGAGGACCTAAGCTTTTAGGCAAATCTATTATCAAAGTCAATTTGGAACAGTTGAATCAATGCTCATTTCATAATCTTTCTCACATCATTTCATTTCATTGGCACCATTAGCCACAAGTAAATCTTTAATTCTTGGCACAGTGGCCATACTTTATATCTCCAACTCACTTCTTTCACTTTCAAGCATCATTGTAAATTATCAACAATATGAGCATTCAAAATCAAGGACTTAAGTGTGTGTGTGTGTGTGTGTATATA
>AWOL01S0007322.1:102718-136814 GCA_000715115.1 Nicotiana otophora | reverse complement strand
AAATAAGTAAGGCAAGTCCATGCCCTGGGAAAATCCATCCCGAATATATATATATATATATATATATATATATATATATATATAAGCAATAAGAGTTTTAGACGCATTGAGTTTATTTCCAAATTACACATAATGGACTTTCATTTAAAACACGAATTGAAGTTATAACACTTTAACACATAAATCATACTTGAACACATTCCCGAAGGAGATCACGATGAGATAGGAGTAATTGGAACACGTTTTGAGTGCATACATCTTATGACACTTTACTTACTCAGGACAATCGAATTATTAGGAACATCTCGGAACATGAGAATTATGAACTTGAGCCAACCATACTTGAAACTTACGGAAACATATTAGAATTCAATTCTAAGAGAGTACTTTAGCCAACATACCTCATATTCTCCCCTTAATGATACTACAATGGTCCACTACACTATGAAACATCAATCTACAATAACAACATTCAATGAGACCAATATTAGTAACAAATTCCATAATTTAGGCCATTTATGCATTTTATCAAACACCTAATAGGCATAAATCTCTACATTTGTTAATCATAGAATTAGTTCATCCAACTACCACCATTTACCAACAATTTAACCCACTATCATTCTTAAATAATTTATACTCTCAACATCACATGCGTGGCCAACCATCCACACCCAACCAACAAAATTCCATCAAACAATCACTTTTCAATCTCTACAATGGTTATGTATTTAAATTGGGAACTTATGGCTTCCAATTACAATACCATGAGTTCCATCACTTAATTAATACTCATATTCCCATAGTAAATTCATACATGTAAGTCTAAGGGTGTAGGATTTCCTTTTGGAAGAAATCTTGCAAAACCCTCCTATGAGTTCTTGAAGAAATTTCTTGAAATCTAAGGATTTCATGGTGGATTGATTTAGTTTTAGGGTGGAATTTATGGAATTAAACACTAAATTAGTAGGTATTACTCACCTTGAAGAGGGGAGGAGTTAGAGGTCTTGAGAGAGTGGAGGAAAACCAGAAAATTCAGCCAAGAGGAATGGAGAAAATGAATCCCCGAATTGGTTTAAAAAGAGCTTAAATTGGAGCGCGTCTAGTCTAGAAAAGTGTGCCTCATTTAGTTGTCCACTACATGCAAGGGAAGAGAATGATCTGCATCTGGTCTGGCGAAGTGAGCCTCGCTTCGTTGTCCGCCAAAATAATTTGGTGGTCTGACTTTAGTAATTTGACCATAACTTTTAGTAGGAAAATCCAAATGACGAACGACTTGATGAGTTAGAAACCAGACTCAAAGAGATACACTCTAGTGGCAAAATTCATTGAAACTATATTTATATTATGATAGTTATACCCGTTCAAAGTCAAGTGTAGTGACAATTTAGATGTCTTTTCCATTTAATATATCCAACTCGTTCCAAGTAACTTCTTCGTACTTACAAACATCCTTAATATGATCCGTAACACTTTCCATATGTATTTCATGTCAAAATAATATGGTTCTATCCCATAAATCTTCTTTAGTATTCAAAAACATTATTTTCAATTATTGTTGGTGCACTATAAAGTCTTAATCATTAGAATTAGTTTTTCGGGGATTTACAATAGGACTTCGGGCTAGATTTCTTTCCATTTCCCTTTGGAATAAGTCAACCTCTTTTTTAGGTTTTGAAGTATGGTCTTGTTTGTTAACTCTGCTTGTCCGTTCTCACTAGGGTGGTAAGGTGTTGATAGTATCTTTTTAATCTTGTGATCTTCGAAAAATTTGTTTACCTTGCCGTCTATGAATTGCTTCCCATTATCACACACGACTTCGGCCAGTATCCCAAATAGACATATTATATGGTCCCAGATGAAGTCAATGACTTCTTTCTCCCGGACCTTTTCGAATGCTTGAGCCTCGACCCATTTGGAAAAATAGTCAGTTAGGAATAGTATGAATTGAGCTTTATAGGGTGCCCATGATAGGGGACCGATGATGTCCATTCCCCATTTCATAAGCAACCATGGGGACAGGACCGAGTGTAGTAGCTCTCCCGATTGATAGATCATCGGTGCATGTCTCTGGCAGCCATTGCATTTTCGTAAAAAGTCCTTTGTATCCTTTTCCATTTTGGTCCAATAATATCCGTGACTGATTAATTTTGGAACCAAAGATTCTTCCCCCGAATGGTTTCCGCAAGTGCATTTGTGAACTTCTCTTAAGGCGTACTCGGTATCTCCCGGCCCCAAGCATCTTGCAAATGGGCCGTCGAATGTTCTCCTGAACAATGCCCCTTCGACCAAGCTAAATCTGGCAGCCTTGGTACACAGTGCTCTCGATTCATTGGGATATGAGGACAATTTCCCAGTTTTCAAGTAGTCTATGTACTTGTTCCTCCAAACCCAGGTTAAACTCGTTGAGTTTACTTTGGCGTGGCCTTCTTTTATCACTGACTTCATGAGATGTACGTCTGTTCCCTAACTGAATTCATCGTCATCAACCGATGACCCCAAGTTGGCCAGAGCATCAACCTTGTTGTTTTGATCTCGGGGAACGTATTGTAGGGCACATTCTTTGAATTGATTCAATGTTATCTGTAACATGTATAAATACCTTCGCATTCGTTACTCTTTCACTTTGAATGTCTCATTGACTTAATTTACCACGAGGATGGAATTACACTTAGCTTCGACCACCTTGGCCCCAAGGCTTTTAACCAATTCGAGACCTACAATCATGGCCTCATACTCAGCCTCATTGTTGGGCATTTCCACAATTCTAATACACTGCCTAACTACATTCCTCGTAGGAGGATTCAGCATGATACCGAGTCCCCGACCCCTTTGCGTTCGAGGCACCGTCTGGCAAAAGGGTCCTAATTCTTGAGGTACTCCCTAAGGCTATAAATAATTCTCTTTCGACTTCGGGCACAAAGGCCGGCGTAAAGTCGGCCAAAATTTGAGATTTTATGGTAGTTCGGGGTCGATACTCGATATCGTACCCGCTAATTTTGATGGCTCATTTAGCCAACCGACCCGATAACTCGGGTTTGTACATGATGTTCCTTAGTGGGTAAGAGGTTATGGCACATATGGGTGACATTAAAAGTACGGTTTCAACTATCTAGAGGCACTTAGCAAAGTGAGCGCCAATATTTCCAGGTGAGAATACCTTGTTTCGACCTCGCCTAGAGTCCCACTGATATAGTAAATAGGGAAGTGCGTACCTTCCTCTTCCCGGACTAAGACTCCACTTACCACCACCTCAAAAATCGCCAAGTAAAGGTACAGTTGTTCATCCGCCTTCGGCGTGTGGAGCAGGGGGGACTCGAGAGGTACCGCTTGAGTTCTTCCAAAGCTTGTTGGCATTCCGGGGTCCAGGAAAATTTATTCTTCTTCTTAAATAGTGAGAAGAACCGATGACTTTTGTCCAAGGACCTCGATATAAACTGGCCCAAGGTGGCCATATGCCCGGTCAACCTCTGAACGGCCTTGACGTTGTCCATCACGGTAATATCTTCTATGGCTTTGATTTTGTCAGGATTGATCTCGATCCCTTGTTTAGATACCATGAACCCGAGGAATATTTCGGGTTCGACCACGAATGCATACTTTTCCGGGTTCAGCTTCATATTGTATTTCTTTAATTTGTCGGAGGATTCCTGCAAATGTTTCATTTGGTCCTCTACTCGTAGGGAATTGACTAACATATCGTCAATATAAACTTCCATTGATTTTTCTAACTTTTTTTCAAACATCTGGTTTACTAGGCATTGATAGGTGGCACGGTGTTTTTTAATCAGCATGGCATTATGTTATAACAATAGGTACCGAATTTAGTGACCAAGGAAGTTTTTTCTTGATTTCCCGAGTCCATCCAAATTTGGTTGTACTCGGAATAGGCATCAAGAAAACTGAGTATCTCGAGACCGGCCGTTGCGTCGATCATCCAATCGATGTTAGGCAAAGAAAAAGAATCTTTAGGGCATGCCTTGTTCAGATATTTATAATCTACACACATTCTTAGGTTATTTACTTTCTTAGGTACTACTACTGTGTTGGATAACCAGTCCAGGTACTTAACTTCTCGAATGTATCATATTTTAAGGATTTTAGATACCTCGTCCTTGATGAAAACGTGCTTAACTTCAGACTGAGGTCTCCGTTTCTACTTAACTGGATGGAACTTCATGTCCAAACGCAGCTTATGAGTGGTTACCTCCGGCGGGATCCCTATCATGTTAAGATGAGACCAAACAAAACAATCTATGTTAGCTATAAGAAATTCAATGAGTTTTTTCGTGAGCTCGGGAGTTAACCCCGTGCCTAAGTATACCTTCCAGTCGGGCAAGTGTTCGATCAATATAACTTGTTCCAGCTCCTCAACCGTCGATTTGGTGGTATCAGAATTATCGAGAGCAATGAACAACCTAGGAATTCCGTATTCATCCTCCTCACCTACTCCTTGGTCTTCTGATTCGGTCGGGGCCGGTATTAGTGATTGCTATTTAATTTCTTTCTTCCTAGCCAGCTCTGTGTTCTTTGATGTCGAGATTGCAGGCACTGGTATGACCTCGTTAACTGTGAACATTTCTTTTGCGGCCGACTACTCTCCGTAGATCGTCTTGATTCCTCCCGGCTTAGGGAACTTTAGTGCATGGTGCAGGGTTTAGGGTATTGCCCTCATGTTGTGAACCCATGGCCTTCCGAATAAGGTGTTATACCTCATGTCCCCTTAGATCACGTAGAATTTCGTATATTGAATTGTCACCTTGCATCATTGTGAGGATGTACGATGCCTTAGATATCCTCGACGCTGAACTTAATGGTCCCCTCCGAACTGTAATCTAGAGTGAATTTTTCCCTCGTGATGGATACTTTAGTTCTCTTTATCATCGATCCCTATGGGATATAGACCCCTCCAATGATAATGTTGATGACGTGCTGAGGTTCTTCTTGTTCGGTCTATTTGTTGGAGTCCCTGTCCTGAAATGGTTTTGTAACGACCCAGCTAGTCGTTCCAAGAGTTATAGCCATGTTTCCCCATTTCTGCTTCTTTATGTATTGTTCAGCGGTGTTGAGTTGTATCGAGTTGGTAGGTTTGGGTCCAGAGTAGTTTTGGAGTAAAATGAAGACTTAGTCTATTAGTTAGAAAGTTAAGTTAGGAAAGTCAACCGAAAGTTGACTTATGAGTAAACGAATTCGGATGTGGATTTTTATGATTCGATTAGCTTTGTTGGGTGATTTTAGAATTAGGAGTGTGTCCGGAATGTAATTTAGAGGTCCGTACTAGAATTAGGCTTGAATTGGCGAAAGTCGGAAGTTTAGAAGTTCTTAGGCTTGAATCCGAGGTTGATTTGGTGTTTTGGTATTGGTTTGGGTGTTTCGAAGGCTCGACTAAGTTCGGGTAGTGATATATGACTTGTTGGAATTATCAGTTGAGGTCCCGGGGGTCGAGGGTGAGTTTTGGATAGATTTGGATTGTGTTGCGCTCGTTTTTCTTATGGTTCGACGCCGTTGTTTCAAGCATAAATGATATAATATTACATGAATGAGCTCCGATTTCTTTTTTTGATTGAAGCATTAGGTCCGTATCGTAATTACGGACCTGTAACAAAAAGAATCGTCAAATTTGGACATCGTATGATGATTTTATGTTCATTTTACTAAGAATTAGGTTGCTAGATTTGTCAGCTTAATTACGAAATTGCCACTGACGGTGTATTTAAAAATCTGCACTATTTGTAAATATTAAAACCTACATATCTCCTTCATTATAAGGTCAAATTGAGTGATTTAAAAGCCTAACTTGACTAAACTTTCACAAGGAATCATTGGAAGCATAAAAAGCGAGTTGCAGGATCGTTTGGCATGAGAAACGAGGCAGAATAGCTCGCAGAAAAATATATAAAATGAGGGTTTGTTCATTCATTCATATTTTGAGTTGGGGAGCTCGGATTTGGGCAATTGTAGGGGCGATTTGTACCATAAGGATTGGGGTAAGTGTTCTCTACTCAGTTTTGGTTATATTTCATGAATCTATCTTCGTGTTTTGGGATTTGATTGATGATTTCAAAGTGAAATTGAGGGAGTTAGGGTTTGAGTTTTGGAGAGTTTAAGTGAGGATTTGAGGGACCAAACGGAATCCGATTTTGATGAATTTTATATGGTTAGACTCGGGAGAGGACGAGGTTTATTATTCTTCCATTTTGGACTGATTTCGAGATGTGGGCCCGAGGGGGGGAGGGTTTGGCCGATTTTAAATTTTTGGCATATTTTATAGTTGTTATTGTGGAATTCGATTCGTTATCCTATGTTGATGGTATTAATCTAATTATGGTTATATTTGGAGCTTTTGGATACATCCCACAGTATGATTTTACGTTGTTAAGGTAAGTAACAATTTTAACTCTGGCTTTGAGGGTGTAAACCCGGAGCATTTGATATCGTGTGAATGTTTGAAGGTGATACCCATGCTAGGCGATGGGCATGTGGGTGTATACCTCGAGGGATTGAGACTTGGTCTGTCCCATGAGGCCTCATGGCCATCATATGTGTTTATGTAGTTACTTGTTGTTGATCTTCTCTGCCTTCATGTTAGAGATCATGCTTAGGCTTTATTCATGCTCACATTATTTGTACTCAGTCATAGAAATTATTGTACATATTTACCTCAGTTTCTATTATTTGCTAATATGTTGTGATACTTGATGTGGGCTGTGTTCCTTTATTTGTTGATGATGGTGAGGCTAGTGAGGTACATGATTGAATGAGGCCGAGGGCCTGATTGTGAGGATATTAATACCATAGCGAGTGAGTTGTCCGCGTAACACGTGAGTTGACCGTGCGGGTCCAGGTATTGATACCATAGAGCGCGAGTTGTCCGCGTAGCACGTGAGTTGACCGTGCGGATCCAGGTATTGATATGATGGAACATAAGTTGTTCGTGATTAGCGCTTGGGCTTTGGGAGCCCCTCCGGAGTCTGTACATACCCCCAGTGAGTGCAGAGTGTTGAGCGTTGAGTGCTGAGTGCTAGTGTTGAGTGATGGAGTGACATTGTTGTGAGGTTGCATTTACTTTTGTTGTTGCTGTATTTACCTGTTAATTTTCCTTGTAGTCTTACTAATTTATGAAATTACCTGTCTACTCTTGTTTGTACTTAATTGTGGAAATAATAATTGGATTATTCTGCTTAGCTCGTCATTACTACTCAGTTCCTTAGTTATTTCTGTTACTACTGAGTCGGTTGTACTCATACTACACCCTGCACTTTATGTGGAGATCCACGTGAGTTAGAAGGTGGCGATCGTTGAGTTCAGGCCGGCTATCTTTGGAGACTGCAAGGTAGTTGTTAGCGTCCGCATGACCTTGTTACTCCTCTTGTCATTTCTTCTTTTGGACAGTTAGACAACTTATATATCTTAGTTCATAGTTTTAGATGCTCATGACTTAGTGACACCCCAATGTTTGGGGCTCGTTTCCGTATTTTTCTATATTATATTTAGAGTTGATTTAGTTTATGAAAAATTTAAATGTTGAAATATTTTATTAAATTCTTATAATCGGTTTAGTAGTAATATTTTCGGAAGTAGGCTTGCCTTGTAACACGATAGGCGTCATCACGACCATGGTTAGATTTTGGGTCGTGACAGGTTTTTGGCTCGATCACTCCGCAATTCTCGGAGATGCCCGTTATTGAACAATCAGGCAATCTCTTCTATCAACTGTTGACAGTCCTCGATCCTCTGGCCATGGGTGCCATGATATTTACACATCAAGTTAGGATCTCTCTGTGTAGGGTCAGACCGTAATGGTCGAGGCCACTTGGTTTCCTTGATGTGCCCAATGGTTGATACGATGCTGGATGTATCAACGTTGAAGTTATATTCTGATAATCTTCGTACTTCCCTTCCCCTAAGCGGCCTATCAAAACCATTTTTTTCATCAAACCTCGGCTAATGGGCCCTCAATCACTAATCTTTTCGTTCCTTGTAGAGTTGCGCCCGGACCCGTTTCCCATTTGATCTGTAGTATATAGTTGGTACCAATCTCGGGCTGGCCCTGGTTCATGATCGTCGACTCTATTAAGCCTATCGTCGGTTCTGATGGGATAAACGGACCTAGAAGGGGATCCTAGTTGGTCATCTTCGACTCTAATTTTTGACTGATACCTATTGTGGATGTCGGCCCAAGTTACCGCCGGGTACTTTACCAAGTTCTGTTTCAGCTGCTACGAAGCCAAGGAGCTTCGGGGATTAAATAACTGAGTGAATGCCTGAACGACCCAATCGTCTACAACCGGAGGTAAGTCCACCCGTTCCATTTGAAATTTTGACACGAACTCCCTAAGTATCTCATTGTCCCTTTGCTTAACCTTAAAAAGATCTGATTTTCTGGTCTCGACCTTGACGACCCCGGTATGAGCCTTTACAAAGGCATCCACGAGCATGGAGAATGAATCAATGGAATATGGAGGTAAGTGATGGGACCATATCATTACTGATAGAGTTTACCCGAACTTCTTTAATAACACTAACTTGATCTCGTCATCTTCCAAGTCGTTTCCTTTGATGGTGCACGTGTAGGGGGTCACATACTCATTCGGATTTGTGGTTCCATTATATATGGGAATATCGGGCATATGAAACTTCTTCGGAATTGGTTTTGGTGCCGCGCTTGGAGGAAAAGTCTTTTGGACAAAGATTTTGGAGTCCGGGCCTTTCAATATCGGGGGCGCTCCCCTCAATTTTCTTTTTACATGACTCTACCCATTTCGTTAATGCTTCAAGAATTTTGATTACTTCGGGACTGACACCGGGTTTAGTTCCACCCGTCCTTTCGGTGATCTACTCATTTCTTCGGGTGATTTCCCGGAGTGGTTAAAGATCAACTCTACTAGGGGCGCGGTTTTGATTTTGCAGCTGGGCTATCACCACTTGTTAAGCTTGCAATATTTTGATGATCATTCGTAGACTGATTATGTTGCCTTCTCCTTCGAGCGCTCCTTGAGCCGTTGGTTGGGCCCCTCCACGAACGATGTACTCGGGGTATGCAGGTAGGTTGGCATCGATGACGACATGCGAGTTAGCATCGGCTAGATCTGCAACTAGGACTCTGTTGGGATCAACAGGGGCACCTCATTGCTAGGCACTAGATTGTTGTTTTCGCCATGATGGCTAGACTCAGCCTCGACGTTCAAGTGAGCAGACTGTGATTTTGAAAATTTTAAACTGATCTGAAATAAAGACCTTAAAAAACAAGCATAAAATAGAGTGTGTTATGTAGATTCGATCAAACCACCACTATTATCCTTAGCCCCACGGTGGGCGTCAAACTGTTTACTCTTAAAACGGATAATAATTAGATTTGTACATAGTTTTACGGATATGTTGATTGATTCAACACAAGTATTTAAGAATGCTAGATAAACGAATTAAAATAAGATAAATAATCAAACCAATTGTGACGTTGAGCCCTGGCTCAGATTTAAGCTTAACAATAGTTTTGCCCTCGACCAGACCCTAGATTCGGAGCCAAATACGTATGAAGGACTATGGTTAAAAGAAGAACATTTCAATAGCTAGAAAGAAGAGAAATAATTTTGTATTGCCTTGATATGCGTGTTACAATGTGTCTACTGAATAAGAAACTTTCCCTTTATATAGTAGGAGAGTTTTACCCCTAGTACAATTCTAAAAAATGTAAAAATCCTCCTTGTACATCAATTACTGATATCACGGCCCTTTGTTAGTTGTGTGCAACCGTTTGTAATGTTTTCCGAGGTTTTGGAGCTCATTACGGGTTCAGTGGGGGTGTTGTCTTGTCGGGCCTGGTGGCGAGCATTCCATTCTAGCCTCGAGCCAAAAAAGTTCTCGGATTCGGTCTCTATCTCATACAACCATACTTCGTTTGATTCACCGAGAACTCGGGATGTGTGTTGACCCCGACCACCCGTATACAACAATAACATAATTGTATGCAAATTGTATCTAAGTTGTATATTTTTACCGGATATATATTTTGTCAAAAAAACTCTTGATACTCTTTGAAAATTAGGTTATCTCACGAAACCGGTTAAATTTCAAAATATCTCTCGCAAAATGTAAAGACACGAGAAAGAAGCTACAGAACTTCAAGTAAGGTATATTTCATCTTTCCCTTAATATTTTAAAGGAACTTTAAATAAAACAAATATTATTATAGAACTAATTAAACAAAGAGTAGGCTCTTTTCAGCCTCTTCCAATCCTTTACAGCCTTTTCAGCCTCTTCCAATCCTACATCATACTCTCTTGCGTAATAGCTCTTAGTTCGGATTATGTCGTCAAACGCGCAGCCAGAACAGGCGCAGCCGGAGCAGGCACAGGCACAGGCGCAGCCGCAGCATCAGCCAGAACAGCAGCAGCGCGAGCAGGCACAGCCGCAGCCAGAGCTGGAGCAGCAGCAGCCTGCTCGCTCTGCAAATTCGTCACGACGCACAATACGAAGGGTTGGGAAATCTGTTCCTTTCATTAAATTTGGTCCACTATTTGGACAAGATGATGACCCTATAAAAAAAGCCAAGGAAGAAGCTTGGCTATATGTGATCAGCTCCTCCAAATCCAGGGAAGCAACTATCACAGAAATCTACATTTCTGCGATTAGACGAATTGAGAAAGAAGCCAGAGCATCCTATCACCCTGAGTCCGAAGTAATCACTATTTCGGGAAAAGATTTTCGGGATATGATGCTAAAAGATAGTTGCTTATTCCTCCAACTTTCGTTCTCTCTCCTTCGGGGTGACAACAAATTGGATGATTTCCCTCATCTAAGAAATATCAGCTTATCAAACAGACACAAATGGGTGGAGTCTATGTTTCATGTAGGAAACCAGATTCCTTTGGTGGTTTTAAGGGAACTACTAAACCAGAGGTACTTCCGACAAGTACTAATTAAAAATGGCAAATGGAAAGAGCCATCTTCAAATAATCTGGCTAAGATGACCTTGTTTAGGGTTCTAATTTCACCAGCGCTTGAGCGCCTCCGTTGTTGCATCTCCGTACAATTTTCTTCTGTCAGTAAACATGCACGAAGATTGAAGATTTGGACGAACCAGCTGAAAGAATGTTGTGATGTGCTACACGGGCTCCATTTACTCCTTCTTGGACCAGAAAGTTATCCGGAAAAAGACAAATATGTTGATGATGATGATGATGTTGATGATGTAGATCCAGAAGAAGAAAGTAAAGGAGCAGAAGATAAAGATGGAATTAAAAGTAATACAGAAGCTGGAGGCAGCGGTACTGATGTTGAGGCTGGTAAAAATACAACTACGAAAAAAAATGATGATGATGACACGAAGGTTAAGAATGTTGCAGAGTTAAAACAAGCAGGGATTTACTTTACCACCACAAAAGGAGGGATCAGAGGGATCAATAGGCGTAAACGCTTTTTAATTTACCCTTATCTTTCTTTGCCTCCATTGTTTGTCGGATCTCATACTCAGTTCCTTCTGGAATGTCTCAAACAATACGAGCAAAAACTCGATCCTAGTGAACGTGAGGTGAGCTCGTATTTGCAATTTATGTGTGATCTTATTCTCACAGTTCGAGATGCTAAACTCCTTGAATCGGATGGGATCATTAAAGGAAACCGCAAATATACAAAAAAGTTACCAACCATTCTTAGAAAACTGGCTTCTGATGTCAAAACAAGTGACGAGAGCAATCTCAGCCATGTCAAAATCGACATCAACAGCTATAATCGGCCTCCATGGGTTTCGGAATACTTCACTATTGTTTTCTCAATGTCATTTATCGGACTGGTAGTCTCTGTTGCCCAGATGGTTTATGCAATACTAGCATACCACAAACCTCCTCCTAATAATAAGTAGTTTCCCCCATTTTCTTGGTTGTTTCTTTTGGGGATAGCTTAGCAGTTTTGTTTTTCAAAATGACTCTGGTTTTCTTTTAGATGTTGGGTGTTAATTCAATATGAGACATCGTTTATTCTCATCTTTAGTAATTATCACTGACATTCGGGAAGCAGGAGATACGATCCCTTTTTTTCCATCTCTTGCCGACTACTTGAAGTGAGTCATTAACTTAGGAGGGTGACTATATTCATTTGGTCGCAATGGGATAATCTAACTTTTGTTGTTCGGAATTTTCGAAAATGCTTGTGGACGTGTGCGGCAGCAGTTTAAAGAGTCCGCCCACAACGTACACTGTAACAGCAAACATGTTGTCAAAGTGTACCCAAACTTAAAGCAAGAATATGGTACTCTCCGGAAATTTCTTTTTTCACTTAAAGCTGATTAACTGTATACGGTCGAAACCGATTCTCGGCCATAAAGACTGGTCGAGACGTCATCGTCTCGACCAAAGGGTATCCACATGACAAGCTCGAACGAATTCCGGGATAGGGGCGTCGAGCTTCGAGCTATAAGACCGATCAACAGAAAAATTCGGTATCATTATCGAGCCCGTATTCGTATCGAACTACGAGGCAACACCGACCGACACAGGCCCCAAATATCGATGCCCCAAAGTAAAATCGAGCTCGAACCAAGACCAGGGGTTCGATCCAACACCGAGCTCGAGCCAGTGCCGAGCTCGCAGACAAAAGCCGTTACATCCGCACCAAGATTGAGAATCTCGACGGGAATCAAAGAAGAGACAAATCATCATGGGTCCTCCACTATATGTATTATTTTATTATGTTGTTATAGATAAAGTGGTGATCCTCTATTATAAAAAGGGACAAGACTTTGTAATAAGATCATCTTTTTCAACAGACATTGGAATTTTCATTTTATGCTTATTTTTCTCTAACTCATTCAATTTTCCTGTTCGTCACTCCCATTTTATAGGAAAATACTTGTATTGTCGTTTTTGTATCAAAGGAATTTGCGTATCCTTAGAACCATACCTAAATTCAATATTATCTGATTTTTCGGATAAGCAGTTTGGCGCCCACCGTGGGGCTAAGGGTAATAGTGATTGTTTGATATAAATCTACAGTACACTCCAGCTTACGACTTCAAATCAGCAATGGCTCTACCTACCGACCTCGAAGTCGGCCTTCAAGATGAAACCAACAACTTGGTGCCCAGGGCCGGAAGGCTACCTGACGACGACAATGAGACTCGAATCGAAGAACCCGAAATTCGAGCTGAAGTACCCTTGGATATCAATTCACAAATAGCTCTAGAAACGAATCAGCGTTCTGAACCGGAAAGAAGCGTTCAGGGCGATGTTCGACCCATAGCCCGAGACACCCATATCACGGGGGCAATTGGGGTCAGCTTGCGTCTGATTTTCGAAATGCTTCAAGCCCAACAAGCAGCGATAGCTCAGTTGCAGAGCCAAACTCATATGCAAAACAGGCTAAACTCCAATCCGCTTCTTCGAGAAGTCACCCCCAGAACGGAACCCGCCATAGTGAAATCAAACGAGCAGGAATCGGGGACCGCTCCTGAAATTGCTAAATTGCTCGAGGAACTCACAAAACGAGTCGAAGCCAACGACAAAAAGGTGAAAACGTATAATGCGAGGGTCGATCGAATCCCGAGGGCTCCGCCAATGATAAAAGGGCTCGACTCGAAAAAATTCATACAGAAGCTTTTTCCCTCGAGCGCGGCCCCAAAACCAATCCCCAAAAAATTTCGTATGCCCAAAATTCCCAAATATAACGGTACGACCGATCCTAACGAACACGTCACCTCCAACATGTGTTCCATCAAAGGCAACGATTTGGAGGATGATGAGATCGAATCCGTGTTGTTGAAAAAGTTCGGAGAGACCCTCGCAAAGGGAGCAATGATCTGGTATCACAACTTACCACCAAATTCCATTGATTCTTTTCCCATGTTAGCAGATTCATTCGTAAAAGCACATGCTGGTGCCATAAAGGTAGCAACAAGGAAATCAGACCTTTTCAAAGTAAAACAAAGGGGTAACGAAATGTTGAGGGAATTCGTGTCCCGATTTCAAATGGAATGTATGGATTTGCCACAGGTCACAGACGATTGGGGCATACAAGCTTTCACCCAAGGGTTGAACGGACTAAGTTCGACGGCATCACGTCGGCTGAAACAAAATCTGATCGAGTATCCAGCAATGACTTCGGCAGATGTACACAACCGATATCAATCAAAATTCAGGGTCGAAGATGATCAATTGGAAACTCCGTATGGACCCGTGCATCAGAACCACATAACCACTAAAAACCAGAGGGAAATCAACGGAGGACAAAGGTCGAACAGAGACTGATACCAACCATATGTCACAGATCGGATGAAAAATGGTTCAGCACGTGATACGGTTCGGAACAGCCACAGGATTGATCGAGGGCAAAATTCTCGGGGACTTATGAGCAAGAGCGTCTTTGATAAATACGCTGATCCTATAGGAGTTCCTCGATTATCGGAATATAACTTCAACATTGATACATCCGACATCGTATCGGCTATCGGACGCATCAAAGACACCAGGTGGCCTCGACCCATGCAGACCAATCCAGCCCAAAGGAATTCCAATCAAATGTGCAAATATATGGCACCCATGGCCACAAAACGGAAGATTGCAGGCAATTAAGAGAGGAAGTAGCCCGCTTATTTAACAAAGGACACCTTCGGGAATTTCTGAGTGATAGGGCCCAGAACTATTTTAAGAACAAGGTCTTCGACAAGCAAAACGAACTAGAAAAACCGCAACACGTCATTCACATGATCATCAGCGGCGTCGATGCCCCTCAGGGACCAATGCTTAAACGCACTAAAACATCGATTGTGAGGGAAAAGCGATCTTGAACTTAAGATTACGCACCCATAGGGACTTTGTCTTTCAATAATAAAGATACAGAGGGAATCATCCAACCTCATAATGGTGCACTGGTAATATCCGTACTCATAAATAAAACTAAGATTAAGCGTGTGTTAATTGATCCAGGTAGCTCGGCCAATATCATCAGATCGAGGGTCGTAGAACAGCTCGGCCTGCAAGATTAGGTCGTGCCCGCAACTCTGGTTCTAAACGGATTCAATATGGCATGTGAAACCACCAAAGGTGAAATTACCCTACCGATAAAACGTAGCCGGAACCATCCAGGAAACAAAATTTCACGTGATCGAAGGCGATATGAGATATAACGCCCTTTTCGGAAGGCCATGGATCCACAGCATGAGAGTCGTACCCTCGACCCTACACCAGGTCTTCAAGTTCCCAACATTGAGAGGTGTCAAAATAGTGTACGGAGAACAACCGGTCGCAGAGGAAATGTTCTCCGTAGAAGAAGCAAAATCAATATCCTCACCTTCGTCGATAAAAGGATCAGGTTCAAAAGGAAACACAATCGAAGAGTAGAACGCCAAATAGCAATCACAGACATCGGCTTCGACCCAACCAAGTAAGCAAAACATTGAAGAAGATGATGATCGATGGGTCCCCCGATCCTTCGTAATCCACGATGATTCCGATGCCACCAAATCAACAATCGAGGAACTGGAGCAAATCATACTGATCAAACACTGGCCTGAACGAAAGGCATACCTGGGAACGGGTTTGAGCCCCGAACTCAGGAAGAAACTCATTCAATTTCTTATCGATAACATCAACTGTTTTGCCCGGTCCCATCTAGATATAACAGGGATCCCACCGGATATAGCGACGCATCAGCTAAGCTTGGACCCTAGGTTCAGACCGGTGAAGCAAAAAAGAAGACCCCAGTCCGAGGAAAAGCAAGCATTCATAAAGGACGAGGTAACCCAACTTCTCAAGATAGGGTCGATTCGGGAGGTAAAATACCCCGAATGGTTAGCCAATGTGGTTGTAGTGCCTAAAAAGGGAACAAACTTAAAATGTATGTGGACTATAAAGATTTGAATAAAGCATGTCCCAAAGATTCCTTTCCACTACCCAACATCGATCGCATGATCGATTTCACTGCCGGCCACGAGATCCTTACCTTTCTCGACGCCTATTCCGGGTATAATCAAATTCAGATGAACCTGGACGACCGGAAAAAGACTTCATTTGTGACCCGATATGGAACATATTGTTATAACGTAATGCCCATCGGGCTAAAAATTGCAAGGGCTACTTATCAACGCCTAGTAAATAAAAGTTTCAAAGAACAAATAGTAAATCGATGGAAGTCTATATTGATGACATGCTAGTTAAGTCCCTCCACGCAGAGGACCATTTGACCCATTTGCAGGAAACGTTCAAGATTCTAAGGAAATACAACATGAAGCTCAACCCCGAAAAATATGTTTTCGGGGTCGGTTCGGGCAAGTTCCTCGGCTTCATGCTGTCAAATCGGGGAATCGAGATTAACCCCGACAAAATCAAGGCCGTCGAAGATATTACCATCGTGGATAGCGTGAAAGCTATACAAAGGTTAACGGGAAGAATTGCAGCCTTAGGCCGGTTCATTTCGAGATCATCAAATCAAAGTTACAAATTTTTCTCCCTACTCAAAAAGAAGAACGACTTCGCCTGGATACCAGAATGCCAACAAGCGCTACAGGAATTGAAACGATATCTATCGAGCCCACCACTGCTTCACACACCAAAAACTGGCGAAAAACTGTACTTGTACTTGGCGGTATCGGAAGTCGCCGTAAGCAGTGTCCTAGTTCGAGAAGAGCAAGGTACGCAATTTTCCATTTATTACATAAGTCGGACCTTAGGAGAAGCGGAAACTAGGTATCCGCACTTAGAAAAATTGGTACTTGCGCTAGTAAGCGCCTCTCGAAAGTTAAGGCAGTACTTTCAATGTCACCCCATAAGCTTATTAACCACCTACCCACTCCGTAACATTTTACATAGGCCCGAACTATCAGGCCGATTGGCCAAATGGGCCATCGAACTCAGTGGGTACGATATCAAATATCAACCCCGTACGGCCGTCAAGTCGTAAATTTTAGCAGACTTCGTGGCCGACTTCACGCCAACCCTCGTACCCGAAGTCGAAAAAGAACTCCTTTCGAAATCAGGTATATCGTCAGGGGTATGGATCCTTTTTACGGACGGAGCTTCAAATGTAAAGGGATCCGGGCTAGGCATAGTTTTGAAACCCCCCACGGGTAACATTATTAGGCAAGCTATTAAAACTATCAGGCTAACTAACAACGAGGCCAAGTATGAAGCCATGATTGCAGGTCTCGAACTAGCTGGAAACTTGGGAGCAGAAGTCATTGAGGCGCATTGTGACTCCTTGCTGGTGGTGAATCAAGTAAACAAAACCTTCGAAGTCCGAGAAGGTAGGATGCGAAGGTATTTGGACAAACTGCATATCACTTTGCACCATTTCAAATAATGGACTCTACGGCATGTTCCACGAGAACAGAATAATGAGGCTGATGCTCTTGCAAATTTAGGATCGTCGGTCGAGGGAGATGATTTGAGCTCGGGGACTGTCGTTCAACTTTCAATATCGGTAATCGAAGATGGGCACGCCGAAATAAATTCTACTAGCTTAACGTGGGATTGGAGAAACAAGTATATTGAATACTTAAAAAACGGAAAGCTCCCTTCAGACCCTAAAGATTCCAGGACCCTACGGACTAAAGTTGCTCGATTTACGTTGGCTGTGGACGGAACACTATATCAAAGAACATTCGATGGACCAATGGCGGTATGCGTGGGTCTGGGAGATACCAATTACATCCTGCGGGAAGTACACAAGGGCACTTGTGGCAATCACTCCGGTGCCGACATATTAGTTCGAAAAGTGATTAGAGCGGGATATTATTGGATCGATATGGGCAAAGATGTGAAGGAAGTTGTTCGTAAATATGATAAATTTCAAAGGTTTGTGCCAATGATCCATCAACCCGGAGAGCAACTTCACTCGGTCCTATCCCCATGGCCATTCATGAAATGGGGAATGGACATCGCCGACCCTCTGACATCGATCCCAAGTAAAGCCAAATTTATTTTATTGTGACTGACTATTTTTCTAAATGGGTTTAAGTGCAGGCGTCCGAGAAAATAAGAGAGAAAGAATTTATAGACTTTATTTGGGATCATATCATATGGCGATTCGGGATACCTGCCGAAATAGTATGCGATAATGGGAAGCAATTCGTTGGTAGAAAAATCACAAAATTCTTTGAAGATCACAAAATAAGAAGGATAGTGTCAATGCCATACCACCCCAGTAGGAACGGACAGGCCGAATCAACGAACAAGACTATTCTTCAAAACCTGAAGAAGAGATTGAACGACGCTAAGGGAAAATGGAGAAAACTCCTGCCCGAAGTCCTTTGGGCATACCGAACAACGTCAAAATCCAGTACGGGGGCGACCCCATTATCCTTAGTATATAGTTCCGAAGCATTGATACGAGTCAAAGTCGGTGAACATAGTCCCAGATTTTTATTTGTGACGGAAGAATCAAATAACGAGGCTATAAACACCAGGCTTGAATTATCAGACGACGGACGAGAAGCTGCCCTCATCCGATTGGCCGCCTAAAAGCAACGAATCGAAAGGTATTATAATCGAAGAACTAAGCTTCGCCATTTCAAGCCCGGGGACTTAGTGTTAAGAAAAGTCACCACCAATACTCGGAATCCAAACGAAGGAAAATTAGGACCAAATTGGGAAGGACCATATCAGGTGCTCGAGAATGTCGAAAAGGGATCATACAGGCTCGACAGCATAAACGGCAAACAAATATCAAGCAGCTGGAATGTGTCACACCTAAAACGATACTACTGCTAAGGTATGACTTTTCCATATTCATTTAACTGACCCCTGCAAAGTCCGAGCAAGAGCTGAGGTGGATCTTTTGCTTAAAAGCACGTGTTGCACTCTTTTTCCCTTAGACCGGTTTTATCCCAAATGGGTTTTTCGGCAAGGTTTTTAATAAGGCAACCATTGATCGTGCTGCACTTTTAACAGTATCCGATCAGGACCTCAAATAGTACTCAAATATATCGAGTTCAGATGCAAGAAAGTCATTTCACAACAATAGGGTTCCAACAGGAAAAATTGTAAGAGCCAAATGGTCAAAATGAACCATGCTCATATAGATGGACCAAACATAAACACATGTGCAATGACTTGAGATTTATTGAGCAAACCAGAATTAAGATTCACTCAACGTTTATATTGAGCAATGTTTATTCTGAGTTCGAGCAAACACTCACTCGACCATTGCGCCTTCGGGCCACATTATCTCGAGTTCGAAACATTCACTCGACTATTAAGCCTACGGGCTACCTTTATCTCGAGTTCGAAAAACTCACTCGATCATTGTGCCTACGGGCCATATTATCTCGAGTTCGAAACATTCACTCGACTATTAAGCCTACGGGCTACCTTTATCTCGAGTTCGAAAAACTCACTCGATCATTGTGCCTACGGGCCATATTATCTCGAGTTCGAAACATTCACTCGACTATTAAGCCTACGGGCTACCTTTATCTCGAGTTCGATAAACTCACTCGACCATTGTGCCTACGGGCCACATTATCTAGAGTTTGAAACATTCACTCGACTATTAAGCCTACGGGCTACCTTTATCTCGAGTTCGAAAAACTCACTCGATCATTGTGCCTACGGGCCATATTATCTCGAGTTCGAAACATTCACTTGACCATAAAGCCTACGGGCTACATTTATTCAGAGTTCGAGCAAACACTCACTCAACCATTGCGCTTACGGGCCACATTATCTCGAGTTCGAAACATTCACTCGACCATAAAGCCTACGGGCTACGTTTATTCCGAGTTCGAGCAAACACTCACTCGACCATTGTGCCTTCGGGCCACATTATCTCGAGTTTGAAACATTCACTCGACTATTAAGCCTACCGGCTACCTTTATCTCGAGTGCGAAATAATCACTCAAATATTAAGCCTACGAGCTATTGTTATTTCGAGCTAATGTCGACCATTACGCCTACGAGCTACAATATTTCAAGTTAGAAACACTCACTCAACGGATAATAAGCTACCCTTTCACTGAGTTAACATTAACTCAACCATTACATTACACCTACGGATTATGTTCCTTCAAAGTTTGAATCATTGACTCAACAAGCGAACCTAGGGGCTACAAATCTGATCGATCAGAGAGACTACGAGGTCAACATTTGATTAAAAGTCTTCACAAAACAAAAACAAGAGGACCTTGTTATATATATATATATACACACAAGATTGCCTACGTGATTAATTTACAAACAGGAAGAATTAGAAACTAAGCTTCCTGGTCGAGCTCTTTCCCGTCCTCGGATCCGCCTTTACTACCATCATCATCATCATTATCAGAAGCCAAGGCTTCAGCCTCCGCTTCGAGCTCTTTTGCCTTTTTTACCTCTTTAGTAAGATCGAAACCTCGAGCATGTATCTCCTCGAGGGTCTCCCTCCAAGACCTACACTTAGCAAGTTCGGCAACCCAATGAGCTCGAGCATCGGCGGTCTTCGCCACTTCTCGGGCCTCCATCTGAGTAGCCTCAGCATCAACCCGATATACAACAATGGACTTATCCGCCAAGACTTTCGACAACTCAACCTCCGCCTTAGCCTCAGCAAGTAGTGTTTCAAGATTATCGATCTTTTTAGCTTGAACCGACCCCTTTTGCTTAACACTTCGAAGTTGAACGTCGGCCGATAATAATTTTGTTAAGATGGTTTCTTTTTCCCTGCCAGGCGGTCGAGGGTCTCCTTCCAATGATTGCATTCAGCTCGGATTTGATCGACTTCTTCTCGAAGTAACCCGATCTTTTCAATCTTTTGCTGCAACTGAGACAACGAAAGATTAACTTCCACAGTTGAGTTAGACCCATACTTTAACAGAACGAGGCTCACCTGCTTATCGAGCTCGACCCCTTCTTCACGGACCTTAGCCAAATCCGTTTGGAGATCCTTTATAGCTTCGTCCTTTTGGTTGCAAAGAAGCCACAAAGCATCTATCTCACCTGAGACCTTCCGGAGCTCGGCCTCACACTGGCTAAGATCAACTCGAAACCTACTAATGGCATGCACAGTAAAGAAACACGAGTCAAGTATGGAAAAGAACAAAGAAACCGAGTATGGAAGAATCATTACCCAAGTAATGAAACACTGAGCCTCCTATAATAAAAGATAAGCGTCACCGATATCGAAACCGTCGTCGACTCCAGTAAAACAATCCTTAAATAAATCCCCTGCACCAGAGTCTGCGCCGCTATCGGGAGTCTTCAACTCTCGAGCTTCCTTCAATGCCTCCTCAGAAAAAGATGGAAGAGAAAGCGAATGACCCATTGTCATAGCCCCGAGCAAATCACTCGGCGTATTCCGATCGAGACTCAGGTCTTCGGAACCAACCCCGACAGGCACAACTGCCATCGGTTCGGGGGCTCTAACAACCTCGATGGCCTCCGTAGACCGAACTACCAAAGCCGAGGAGCTATCTTCTTCTTCTTATTCTTCTCTCAGTCATTGGACCGAGTCAATCGTAAGGGCAATCTCTTTCCTCCTTACCCTTCAAGTTTTGGGCTTAGGGTCCTCTGACCGAGGGGAAGCCCTTCGCTTCTTATCTTTCCCCTGTTTAGGGACCATGGACTTGTTTTCTTTTTCACCGCTCGAAAGCCTCAAAGTGGCATCCCTGGTTACGCCTGCACAAAAGGAAATTGGTAACAAATCGAACGCAAAGAATACTTCGAAGGAAACAAGAAGCAAACCTCACCATGGTTATTGGCCTCCAATCTGCCTTTATCCAAATCACGCCAAGCACGCTCGGCATAAGAGGAGGTCGAGGCCAAATTCCGAACCCAGTCCTCGAGGTCCGGCACCTCTTGTGGCATCCAAGGGGTAGCTGAACATCAGGAAAGGACATCAGAAAAAATCAGAAAAGGACATGAAAAGTGAAGAAGAATCACTTACGATCAAAATTCCATTCTTCCGGGAATGACATCTTCTCTTCCGGAATAAGATCACGGGTCCTCACTCGAATATAACGACCCATCCAACCCCAATCCTTGTCTTCATCGATGCTCGACATCAAAGCCTTCGATGCTCGACGATGAAGTCTAATTAGTGGAAAAATCTGAGGCCGGTACAGTCGTATGAGGTGGTTTAGAGAAAAATCCAATCCCCCGGCCTTGATAGAGAAGAAGCGCAACAAAATCACTATACACCATAAAGAAGGATGAATTTGGCCGAGGGTGACCTGATATCTTTTGCAGAAATCAATAATCAGCGGGTCGACGGGTCCCAATGTGAAGGAATAAGTATAAACACTTAAACAACCCTCCACATAAGTAGTGACGCTCTCATCGGAGGATGGAATTTGCAACACAATCTCGGAACCCCAATTGCAATCTTTTTTGACGGCCTCGAGGTGATCCTCCGTTATAGAGCACGTATACATCGATACGTGCTCACATCGACCCGGAACAGATGAAGGTTTCTCCACCTTAAAATCGGTTTTCAAAGTGCATGGGCCGGTAACATAGTTCGGACTGCTCCACCGGTGCCTTATCGTCAAACGGAGGAAGAAGCTTTCTCCTTCTGAGGTACGATTTTGGAAGTTTTCGCCATTGATATGAGAATAAAGAGTGCAAAGGAAAGTGTAAGAATGGACAGCACCCAAACTCTTGTAGGGGCGGCCTTGTAGCAACGCAATAGAGAGGATAAATAAGAGAATTTGGAAGAAGAGAAGGCGCAAAAATAGTAAAAGTTGTATGGAAAGACTATTTATAGACTGAGGCATGACGATTCGGTATTAGTGGTGGCCGACCACCGTCTGACACACATTAAATACCTCGGTAAAATCGAGTCGATGGGACAGTTATCACAAATGTCATGATCAAGGTCGATAGAAACGTCATCATAGATTTGATCGAGTCATAGAGAAATAATATCGTTTCTCACCATATTCTTTCCGAGAAATGAGGGGACTATCTATATACGGTCAAAACCGATTCTCGGCCATAAAGACTGGTCGAGACGATGATGTCTCGACCAAAGGGTATCCACATAACAAGCTCGAACGAATTCCGGGACAGGGGCGTCGAGCTTCGAGCTATAAGACCGATCAACGGCAAAATTCGATATCATTATCGAGCCCGTATCTGTATCGAACAACGAGGCAACACCGACCGACACAGGCCCCGAATATCGATGCCCCAAAGCAGATCGAGCTCGAACCGAAACCAGGGGTTCGATCCAATATCGAGCTCGAGCCAGTGCCGAGCTCGCAGACAAAAGTCGTTACATCCGCACCAAGGGAGAGAATCTCGGCGGGAATCAAAGAAGAGACAAATCATCATGGGTCCTCCACTATATGTATTATTTTATTATGTTGTTATAGATAAAGTGGTGATCCTCTATTATAAAAAGGGACAAGACTTTGTAATAAGATCATCTCTTTTCAACAGACATTGGGATTTTCATTTTATGCTTATTTTTCTCTAACTCGTTCAGTTTTTCTGTTCATCACTCCCATTTTATAGAAAAATACTTGTATTGTCATTTTTATATCAAAGGAATTTGCGTATCCTTAGAACCATACCTAAATTCAATATTATCCAATTTTTTGGGTAAATATTAACTTTGTTCAATTCCAAAAGAAAAATAAAGGGAGCTAGGAAAATGGTTATGGATGAGATCCGATTATCCTATTTCGGAATCTAGATGGAAAGTTAGTTAAGTTCAGATCTTAATGCTTTTTTTACTAACTAGTCGAAGAATCCCAAGTCCTAACCCAATATAAAAGGCACATCTGATAATTCAGCTTTGCTCCATGCAATAAATCAGGAATCTTCTCAAATAATTTGCTGCTTGTATTTGTAGCAAACATGAATGTTCTAAACAACGTACATATACATGTTCATGACTTGATGGAAACAAGAAAATGTTCAAGATTTAGAAAAATTTAAAAGGTATATGAATAAATTGCGGCCAAAGAAAGATTCGTCTGACTCTCAAAATTTAAAAGGTATATGAATAATGGAGCAACTAGTTCAAAAGGAAAACCTCTGATAATAACCAGAGGTCTCGGGTTCGAGACTGGGTACATAGTCACCTTTGTTAGGGAGTGCTTTATCCCTCAACGTGGGATTTCTCGGCGCGAATTCGAATATAGTCGAGCCCCAATGCGGATACCGAACATCTGGTGGGAAACAAAAAAAAACCTTTGATAATGATATTATCTCAATCAAGACTCTAAGAGATCGTTTGATTTGCAAACTAAGTTATATATATTGAGATAATAATATGTAAATTATAATACATGAATTAAATAGTGATAAAATTATTTAGGAAATAAACTTTTATTCGTAGTGTTTAGTTTATTGGACTAAAAGTAGAATATGTGGGGTATAAATTAAAACAGGTGTTTGGTAACTCAATAAATGACGACAACAACAACAACAACAACAACAACCCAGTATAATCCCACTAGTGAGGTATGGGGAGGGTAGTGTGTACGCAGACCTTACCCCTACCCTGGGGTAGAGAGGCTGTTTCCAATACACCCTCGGCATCCTTCCCTCCAAGAACTCCCACCTTGCTCTTGGGGTGACTCGAACTCACAAGTGCTTACCATCAGAGCAACCCACCTTGTCAACTCAATAAATGACAAATGTGTCATTTTATTATTTTATCCCGAGAGTAATAACTTTGAGATTGTTATTTTACATAGAATGTGGTACAAATAATACCATAATTGTGATATAAGAAATCACAGAGCTGCAAATTTCTGGATTAAAAACTCTACCAAACCTCAGATAAAATAATCCTACATTTTATCTCGGATTTTGAATCCAAACATTACTACCCTTGAAAGTTTAAAAGGGCTGTGTATTACTTCCTTCATTTTAATTTGTGTGAACATATTTGATTAGACACGATTTCAAAGAAAAAATGATATTTTTAAACTTATGGTCTTAAACATATCATCAAGGGCGGATCTATGTGGGGGATTAGAGGTGATACACCACCCGATCACTCGGGTAAAATTTTATATATCTACTTGCATTTTCGTCCAAAAGACCTATACAATAGTGGGTGGCACCCGAAGTTGGAGGTGGTACGCCACTCGATCACCCGGATAAAATTTTATATATCTACTAGCATTTTCGTCCAAAAGACCTATACAATAGCGGGTGGCACATGAAGTCATAAACTGACTTAGATGCCTGATGTTGGGCATATTTTTATATGTTTCGATGTTAATTTACTCGCATTTTTATTGATTTTTGATTATATTTGGTATTGTATATGCCCAGCTTATCTTAAATATTGAAACTTATACTTATTTAGGTGTTAATAAATAATATAGGTACATTAATGAGAGATTATGTAGCAAAAATAAGAAAATTGGAGAAAACTATTTGTTGGAGCATTCAAAAGAGTTCATACTAATTGGAATGGGAGTTGTCTTCTGTTAATGAGTTAAATAATGATCAATTAGGATGCAATGACATGAAATGCATGAAGTGAAAACAAAGAAAGAAAGACAAAAACATTACCTGAAAAGGAAAGGTTAGGCAAAAGCAACTATGGAGGAAAAGTAAATAGGTGTAATACTCTTATGAAATTAAAGAATTGAATGTGAGAAGAACGGGGAATTTGATTGATTAATGAATTAAATTACAACTACTAAACGATTACAATCTAAACTGAAATTACAGAAATGGAAATGAGGCTCTCGATCTCTGCAATATACCTGTAATGGAAATGGAGTTGAATTAGTTTTAGTAGGAATTCGATTGAAGAGAGAAAGAAGAAGATAGAAGAATTGAGAAGTTGGTTAGAGAAGAAAATTACCCGTCAAAACATCCCCAACTGACTTGGGCCAACTCTGTTATATTGGAGCTAATGAACTAATGTGGGCCGTCCTCTAACAACTACTCACATGGGCCTTATCTCTACCGTTAATCTTCTTACTCAGCATAACTTATTAGTGCACACTACACGTGTTATCTATATTGCACGTGATAGTTGAACCCTAATATAATCCCCCTTTATTTATCTAAAGTACTTTCTCCGACCATCAGAGATATAACAAATAGGCAGCAACGAACAATGAATCATCAAAGCGAAACAAGAAGTTTTCCTTCGCGTTTAAAGTCGCGACACGTTGCCGAGCGCGAGAAAGTTCGGGCGTTTCATGCTGCGAGTCCAGTTTCGAGATTATTTTATCTTTTTTTTGTTTTGGACTTAGTTATTTCGTCTAGATTTTTTCCTATACTTATAAATGGTCCTTAAACATAATTTTTACGGGGCTTTTGGCGAAGGGCATTGGACGTTTTGAGAGGAAACTTGGGACAAAGGGAGTGCAAGGAGCCGCAGTGGAGGTCAAAATTCATCATATTTCATCTTTCTGCCACCAATAATAATTTTTATGTTTCTTTGGATGATTTATTATTTTGATACTATATCTATGTGGAGCTAAATTTCGCGTTCTGGAAATATTAAACAGACCTCAACCCTGAAATCTTCATTTCCTCATAGTAAAATCTAACAACACACGTTTGCATTCTTAATAACTTAGTTATTACTTGTTTAATTTTTGCAGCAATAACTTAATACAAAATAACATTGTTGATTATTTTGAACAATTAATTTTATATATATATATATATATATATATATATATATATATGGATTCAACATAGACTTTCGAATCAATCTATTATTCAAGGACCACTTAAACTTGTGTGTACAACCGTGCCATAGTTTGAGTGCTAAAGTCCCACATGCAAGACTCGGGATGGAGATTCTCGTATCTTTTTGATTCCCACGCCATCATTATTAATCTTTGTGGTCCCTTCTCACCTTTTTCCCTTTCTTTCATTTCTTTATGGTTCCTTTATCTCCCAACTCCCTCCGTTTGTTTTACATCTTTCTTCTGCATTTTGTGGTATTGTTATTTATCTTATGAGTGTTGTTGTGATACTAATATTATCTCTCGCTTTTTTTTTTTGAGTCGAGTGTCTTTCGGAAACAGCCTCTCTACTCTTTCGGGGTAGGGATAAGGTCTGCATACACACTACCCTCCCCAGACCACATTAATAAGATTCTATTGGGTTGTTGTTGTATGGTTACTTTCTTAATGTATTTTATTTTCTTCTTCTTTGTTATCCTTTCTCTTTCTCTTTGTACCGTCTCATTTTTATTATTTATTTAAATTATAAAGTTGCTTTCTTCATCTTTGTTTTCCTCTCTCTTTATACAATCTCATTTTTATCATTTATTTAAATTGTAGATCTGCTTCCTTTTTCTTTTCTTTTTTTAAATGAGTTTTATTTGATTGTGATTTAAATAATTCTCTTTTTATCCATCTTATATCATTTTACCGATTTCAGAATCTTTTTAGAGTGATGACATCAATAGACATAATATTAATCTACCTATATGTAAATTAAAAGCGTGTATTTGCTAATTTAAAATTTTATGTTTATTTTATATTTTTAATCACATTATTTAATAGAAATTTGAATCAAGAGAACTAGATGCAATTGGACAAGGTTTGGTGATCACATATTTATTAATGCATAAAAAATCTTTTAACCAGAACTGAATTAATTCAAAATAGACCGAATTAAATCGAATCAAAGTAATCAAAAACGGATTAAATCGACTGAAATATACATCCTAATTTAATCTCTTTCGTTAGTGATCAGTTTAATTAAGATAGTGGCACATGTAACTATTAAATCCTGGATCCGCCTATGCATATCATTACAATATTTATATTGCTATAAAACTTTTGATTTTTGCGATCTTAAAATTTCAAAATATTTGTGCATCTTTGAAACATGTCATAAAAATAAGTGCTTCAAACTTGAACTCAACTTTATTTTTCACCATCCATTTCTCACTCAAGAAACTAGTGAACTACTTTCTTTCGTACTCTTGAAGCTAAACTAATTAAAAAAGAAATAAATTCATATAAATTAAAACTAAAACTGAGGGAATAGTACAGACCAAGAAGGAGAAATTAATCAAAATTTAGAAAGATAGCAAAAGGAATAAGTGGATGTAATGTATAAAATTCTGACTTCTTCTATTTGAAGTTAACTTCTTCTATTTGAACTTAAGGGATTTATGATGTTACAATTCATCGTCTCAATGAACTGACATTGGTACAACGAAGAACGAGGTATTGCCAGGTTACTATGACCTACAAAAACTCATAATTGATCATCAAGTATCAACTCATAATTTTTATCAACATAGTATCCAATTCCATTTATTTGCTATATCTATTTGTTATGATACATCTGAATTACTCTTATGTCTTATAGCTAGTTTGAATTACTAGATTTTTGATTTCCAATCAAAATCTCGATATCTATTGAAAGAATCAAATCAATGAAGGAAAAGCCATACATATAGGCAGATTCAAAAAATCACGTAGTAATCTTTTTTTTTTTTTTAACATACGGGATTCAAAGTATTAAAAATTAAGCATACCAACGGGTAAGGTAACGGGATTCATCATTTACTATTTATGCATAAAAAACAATGAACCTATCTACAAATGGTTTCAGCATCTTTCTCGTCTTGAATTCTTGAAGACAAAGCAAGATCTTTTAAACCATCCGGGAACTTTTCCAGTTTTTCGCAGTTATCTATTTTGAGATGAGAAAGCATAGGCATGGCTGAATTTTCCACCTTCCATTCAGTTAAGAAGAATAATCTTGAGAGTTGTAATTGTTTCAGTTGGGGGAAACCTGAAGCAGAACAGACCATCTTTGTCCCAAGGAAACCATCATCGCGGAGTACTAAACGCCTTAGATTGCGAAGATTCTCTAATATTGGCATTGGATCTTCCTTTAGTTGAGTACTACTAAGAACCATCTCTGTGAATCTTTGTGAGATCATATTGTGTGGGGGAAGCTGGTCAATGTAACCTTCAAAGGAAAATTTTGGTGGACCTCCTCGGCACGTCAATAATTTCCGGAATACATTGTGCCTTGCTTCTGTGTAACAATCAAAGTTCTTTATTTCAATGGATGAATGTAGCCATTTTTCTGGAGCAGTACTACTTGACATGTGGTTGGTTATTGAATCAAGATCCTCAAGACTGTCTTCAACCTCGACATCTAGGTACCGGAGTTTTTTCAATTTAAAGAGATCCTGGATTTCACACAACTTGGAGGTGAAATTTTTTAGTGTTTGAAGCTCTGCTAATCCATCCAATCGAAGCTTCTTCCCATTTTGCGCTTGGAATGCTCGTGGAAGATACAAATGTTGTAACCTTCTCATTCTCCGCAACACATCTGGAATGATAATGTTGCATGTATCTTTGATTCTCAAATCAAGGACTTCCAAGTATGACAAGTTGCTAATATATGGTGGCAACTCCTTTAGGATGCATCCTTCAAAACTCAGATACCTCAAGAATGGTAAAGCAAAAATGCCTCCCGGGATTTTTCCCTTACGAAAATCTATCCTGTCAAAATCAAGAATCCTTAACGCCTTAAGTTTCTTAATATCCGACATTATGGACGGCCATACAAACTCTTCTAGTCGTTGATGCTCATGTGCCTTGATGATTCGGAGACTCCTAAGGTTTCGAGCTAATTCAGGGGTGACACGGGCATTATACTTCCCTAGATAAATAACAAGCCGGCGTGTATTACTAAAAGAAAGAGAAGGTTGCAGGGTATGATCTCCACTTTGTAAATCCATGACCTTTAAAATGTCTCCCTCTTCCGCTTTTGAGAGGCACATATCTCCCATTAGTCCAACTAGATGGCAAGACTTGAGCTCTATTATTGTCTGTCTCACACTGACCATACCCTTCTGTGCTAGACCCATCAAATGTTCTTGTGTTAAGTCCAACAGTGTCCTCTTGCTTCCACAATCCCCTTTTGAAATCAATCCCTCAATTGTCCATAAGTGACACAACTTCTCTGGTTCTATTTCTGGATCTTCTCTAAAATGGCCCAAGTAAAGAAAATATAGTTTTAGATCATCTGACAACTCAGCATAACTTGGAGCCATAACTTGAGAAAGATATGGCCGGGCATTTTTCTGTACCATCTCCCATTCACTTGCACTCTTTCCTGCTAATAGTTTTGCAAGTGCTATAATTGCCCCTGGTAAACCTTCACATAATTTTACCATTTCCCTACCCATTTTCTCCATTGCTGGTTTCATTTCAGCTCCTGATAAAGAAAGACATGTTATCAGATACCATTTACTCTCCCATAATGAACTAAATAAAAGTTACCCTACTCTATAAAATTAATATGTTAATATAAACGCATATCTAATTTATTTTTCTTCTTTTGCAATTATGCCCAAAACAAAAAAAAAGTTTTTCAATTACTTGTCATGCTTTTATATCTTTCAATTGTAACATCATATACCTGGTTCTGTCTCCAACCAAACTATCCTTTTAAGTAACTTCCAGCTGTTTTTTTCTGATAAAGGCCTCTTTTCATGTATATAAGATGTCTGTTTTATACTTTTTGCTACTTCTCTTGCTCGAGTAGTAACCAGTATTCTACAACCTTTAGCTCCCACTGCCCCACGCAGCGTCTGCCAGTCTTCAGTTGAGCGTACGTCTTCCAGAACAATCAAGCTCCTCGATTTTTCCAGATGTTGGCGAACAAGTTCTGTCAAAACTTGTGCTGGCGTATCAGCATACTCTTCTACAGAACCCACAAATGACTCCATAGCATGTAGAAGTGCGTATTCGAGGATGAAGTTTTCAGATACACAAATGTTGAGGCGATGCTCTTTGAATTCGTCAACAACGCTGGTGTCATTACATATTGCATGAGCAAGAGCCGACTTGCCTGTGCCACTAAGGCCCCATATGGGAAGTACTTCGAACCTGTTTTCGTAACCCTCTGATCTATCTAGCAGAGCTCGTAAAATTGGCTCCTTTTCTTTTTTCAGCCCAACTGTCTCGTCGTCTTGCTTGTATGCAAAGTTTTGCCTCCATTGTTGACAGTTGTTGTACCAGCTATTATTGCTTTTAAAATGAAAACCAGCGAACCGCTGCACGACTTCCGGCGAAGCAAAGTGGTTGATTTTGGCACACAAACTCGTGATCTCAGACATGGCTTTCTTCTGTGCACCACCACTATTGAGAATTTTGAAAGGCAAGAGCATTCCAGATGAACCTGCCGACCTGGATCTTGCCATTACACCATATGTTTGGACAACATCTTCGACGCGATAAACGAGCTCTTCAATTTCCTTCGCTTGGTCACTGGGCAACTGACCATCTGTTGTTAGCATCCGCTGCAAATTCTCCAGAGAATTAACTGAGTTGTTGATTGCTGTGTATGCCCCAATTACTTCTGTTTCTTCAGCCAAAGTCAACTGTCTAAGCTTTTTGATCGCGAAGACGAGGGCTAGTTTCGCCATTCCCTGGTCCTCAAAAACCCGCTCAAGAAATCAGCTTCTGTTTCTTCCTAAAATTAAATCTCGGATCAGTTTGCAACGAAGTCAACCGCGCGCACAATATCTCAAAAGAAAATTGAAAAATATGGGATAAGATTTGATTCAGAAAGACTCGCCAGTTTAAAGAACTTTTTCTCGGGGTTTGGCTGCAGCAATGGATTGAGGTACTCTGCCTAGTTGCTATAAACTGCCTAAAATATATTTTACTAGTGATATAACCCGCGACATTAGTAAATTTATATTATTACAAATTTAATTTAAGATAGAATAGATTAAAATTTTAATTATATATACGATAATTAATTTAAATATTTGATAAATCACAAATATAAATATTTGTATTAGAAGTAGAACTAAGTTGAACTCAGAGGCGGACCCTGTATTTGAGTACAGCGGGGGCACCGAGCTATCTTTAACATATATATAAGCTAGTAGCGACAAAATTTATCATGCTAACTCTTTGAAAACTTAATGATTATGAGTCGTTGATAAAAAAGATCTTTTAAACTATAAAATATTGTACTCAAATAAAATCAAGATTAAATATTCATTAAGCTGTTCAAACAGATTCTAAGTCGTCGTTGCTAAATCGAGGGAGGTATGCTACTTTGCCGAGGTGATTTTTGAAGGCATAAGTATTTTGGAGTTTTTCTATCACTCTTTTTGGGTAAAAGTTTTGTTGAATTACTTATTTTAATATAAGTCAAGTAAATGATGATACTTATAAACTTAGTTACAGGGAAAAGAAGATAATTAACTTCTTGCTAATGGAATATTTTATTCCCCTCCCAATTTTCTTTAGTCTTTTGTCTCTTTATTACCTTTTTCAATGTCTTGAAAGACGTTTCTCAATTTTTGTTTGACTATTTTATGTATAAGCTCTAAAGAACTAATCTTAGAGAGAAGCATGGTTTGAGACTTTTAAGAGAGAGATTTGAAGGGGGGAAAGCTAAACTAAGTTCCGTATATGTACTAGTACTAAAATATTTTTGAACCCAGAAAAGATAAAAAAGAGAACCAAATCCGATCATTTTGAGAGGGAGGAACAAATGCTGCATGTCAAACCAACCCAGCAATTTAGCTTTTGTCTTTGAGGGGCACATCAAATTTATTTAAGGGGTCCTTAATATATATATAAATATACATACACAATTTTTGCCGAATCTAACAGGTTGCGGTGACCCCTCTAGTGACCATGTAGGTCCGCCTCTGGGTGAACTACATTTCTCATTAGCAATATATATATATAGTGTACATGATATTAACACTTGCGTTTAAGTATTTTAATATATTTATTTCGTTCGATAGTAGAACTTTTCTTTTTCTAAAAAAAAAATATATTAAAAAAATATGGAGATGAATTGAAATGTAAAGGAATTTAGAGTTGACACTTGAAAGAAAACAAACCAAAAGAAAGAATAACATTTCCGTTAGACTTTCAGCCTTTAAGGTTTCGTGCGTAAAAAAGTAGTCGATCAATTAAGCAGACATCCCACGTTATTAGTAGAGAATGAATCTCTTGTTGTAAAAATTTTTCTCTTGTTAATTGCAATATGCTCTGCTCTTTGCTACTTAGATTTTGTAGTTACTTCTGTCAATCTCCTATATTGCAATCAATTATAAAACAAAACAAATTGTAGTCCATCGTAACGATAAGATATTGTCAATATCAAACACATAAAATAAAGGGAAAAGAAGACATTCTTAAAAGAGAACTACAATAATGAGTCATTACCTTTCACAATTTGGCAGAAGTTAGAAGCACAGTGCAACCAACAATTGAAGAAGATCGAATCAAAGAAAGATTAGAAGTGGGAATTGCCATTATACAATTCAGCCTCTCTCGGACAGTTGCACATGCATTATGTGTAACAGGCAAAGTCTTTGAGAGAGAACATGATATGATTATTGGCATAATGTGATTAAAGAGAGAAGCAACGCTGAGACTTCCATTGAAATCAAAGAGACGCAAACTTCTATTGAAGGAAAAAAGAGAAACCCTTCAGCAATTATAATGCTGCGAGTCGCAACAACAGTAACTAAATGGGATGAGAAAGTTGAAATAATGGAGACAGGAAAAGTTGCAACGTTTTGACGTTTTACTAAATAAAGTAAATGAAAAATTAAGGAAATATCAGTATTTTGAGGAGAAAGAAAGTTTAACTTGCTGATTGTAGAGATAGATAGATTATTAAGACGGTGTTCCACTTCTTTAATTTAGATGAGTTAGTTTGATTTAACACAGAATTTAACAAAAAAAGAAGACTTTTGCAACTCGTGGTCTTAAAAGCTTAAGAGTTAAAAGTTTTGTGGGTCATTACATTTGTGTGCTTATAAAAACTTCTCATTAAAGATAAAATTGGTAAAATGAAGAATTTAAGTTGAATTATTTCCAAATTTAGAAATATGTCATTTATTTTTCAACAGACTAAAAAGTAAAGTATCTCATCTAATTTGAAACGAAGGGAGTAATATATAATCTTAACCCCCAAAAATTAAAATAATTAATTTTGTATTTTAAGGTTGTATCCACACTATATTTTCGTGTATAATTTTGTATAAGGATGTATATGAGTTGCTTAAGCTTAAATAATAATAGTATGATTTTTTTCTTTTTGATGAATTTTTAGCAAAAAATAAGCACGAAACATAGAAAAATAAAAGAAAATACTGAAAAATGCAATCTGATTTAGAAATGAAAAACCAAAAAAGCAAAATAAATAAGAAAAAATATGTTGCAGGAATATGGGTGGGGGGTGG